>RJWJ010000973.1:0-159241 GCA_004363605.1 Indri indri | reverse complement strand
TGCCATGGCGTCAGCCTAGCTCACAGCAACCTCAAACTCCTGGGCTCGAGCAATCCTACTGTCTCAGCCTCCCGAGTAGCTGGGACTACAGGCATGCGCCACCATGCCCAGCTAATTTTTTCTATATATATTTTTAGCTGTCCAATTAATTTCTTTCTATTTTTGGTAGAGACGGGGTCTCGCTCTTGCTCAGGCTGGTTTCGAACTCCTGAGCTCAGGGCAATCCGCCCACCTCGGCCTCCCAGAGTGCTAGGATTACAGGCGTGAGCCACCGCGCCCGGCCGATATTGCCAGAAATTATGTATGTATCCTTGAGAGCTTCTGAGCATGTTATGCTGATGAGAGATTTTATACTTTCATATACTCTGCGTCTGCTGCCTACAGGGCTTTCCTCCCCTTCTCTGCCTGACAGACTCCTACTGCTCCTTCCAGACTTAGTTTAATTCCTATAGAACTTCCTCTGATTCCTTGTCTCTCATTTCCTAGATGGGTATTTCCACAGCACTGTGTCTCTACCTCTATCTTAGCCCCAATCCTGGGGCACTTCGCACAGGATAACCTAACTGTTTTATTAAATCTCTGATTCCAGCAAGGAGAGTTCCTGGAAAGTAGTGACTGAGTCTTTTACTCTGAATCTCCAGCAATTAGCGCAGTGACGGTGGAAAAAGTACTTGACTATTAATGGTTGAATAAATGTTTGAGTAATGACTAGCTTCCCTTTTAAACTCCAATATTTGATTTCAAACTATTTAATTTCTACTTGAAAGCTAAATCTAGAAGCACAACATAGAACTTTTCCCATATCTAAAATTTTTCACTTCTCAAACTGAAGTTCCTCACTCTTGTTAAGACCTCTTCCTTCTGTTTCTGTCTGTGGTGTCAGTAATCTCTAGTGCTTCAAGCTTGGAAACAAGAAATCACTTTTGACTCTTTTCTCTATCTGAACAATCAGCCATTTTTTCTGTCCATTTTCCTTCCACATCTCTTGACTCTAATTCTTGTTTTTTTTTCCTTGTTAGCAACTTTTCCAAAGTCATGGAGCTACTCAGATACAGAGCCAGGATTGGAACCCATTCTGTCTGACTCACTAAGTTGTATCACCTTTCTGGCTTATGCTTGAGTAACTGGGATCCTTTGATAATATGGGAAGCAATTCCAAAGAATATAACTTGTAATTTTCTGGAACACTTTGGAAAGGAAAATACTCCATAGACTTTTGTTTTTGTCTTATGTCTGAAACATAAACCAACTATTTTATGAGGCATTGACAGAGAAATAGATGGATAGACTGGTTTATTTTCCTCAATAGGATGCAACCTCATGACTGTCTAAAGACATAAAAGTTTATAAATATAATAAAGTATTTTTATCTAGAATACTTCTGTTAAAAATCAACAACTGCATTTTTAAGTAGGATATCTTCTAACTTTCACTCCCAAAGTTCTATTCTACTCCGTTTTGATGTCTTCTCAGATTAATTTGCTTCCTAGAATTTTATCCTAGCTACAAGGTAAAATTTATAATTCCGAATTTTGTACACTTTTGTCTTTAAACCTAGGTGGTATCCAGTGAATGTTTGGTGACAGAATGAATAAATAATTGAATATACATATAGCTTAGTAATTGAATATATAAATATATATGCACCATAAGACCAATTAGCTAATCAATATTTTTTTCCATTTTCTTACCATTTGACTGGAAGATAGAGAGGAAGATAGAGATAAAGATAGAGAGGAAGTTACCCTATCACATTGTGACACTGAGTCATCACTAATAACTGTTCCATTTGCAAAATCATAAATTCTCACATTCCTCTTCGTGATTGCCACTCTCCCCAAATTTTGCTTACAACTTTTCCTCAAAATCATTGGTTCCACCAGTTTATTTCAAAAAATCTATAGTTCAGGCTTTCACTTCTTGCTGATTAAAGTAATTACCACTAGATGTGCACTCCTGCTGTAAATACTGTAGAACTGAACAAAAATATATGAAATGACTAATCTTAGACAATATACAACAGGAAATACAGTACTGTGATTCATGAGAGCAGGGAAAAAGTGAGGTGATACCTATGACTGTCCCAGTCTAATGCCAGGAGGCATTTACTGGAATGTGGGACATAGAGGGGAAACCCAAGCAGAATTGTAGTCTCAGTGCAGTGAGAGGAAAATAGAAGAGCTTGGAGAGACTGGGACAACTATAATGTGTGGAACAGACTACCAGAAATGAAGGAGCTAAACAAAAAAAAACCCAACTGAACAAACAGACTGCTATGGATTGCATTTTGTACCCCAAAATTTGTATGTTGAAGCTCTATCCCCAAGTACTTGGAGACAGGGCCTTTGAAAGGTAATTGGGTTTAGATGAGCTCATGAGGGTGGGATTCTCATGGGGGGATTAGTGCCCTAATAAGCAGAGAGCTTGATGGCTTTCTCTCTCCATGTGTGCGCAAAGAAGAGGTTGTGTGAGCACACAGTGAGAACGTAGTCATCTACAAGCCAAGAAGAGAGCCCTTATCAGAACCCACCCATGCTGGCACCCTGATCATGGAACCCTTCTGCCCTCCAGAACTGAGAGAAAATAAATCTGTTGATTAATTTTTGTGATAATTTGTTATGGAAGCCTGAGCTGACTAATACACAGACAAAAAGAGCTGCAATAGTGTTCTTTGAGGCCCTCTTAATCTTTTTGCTGAATACTAACCTGTATATGAAATGAAACATGCACAAAGGCTGGGCTAAGAACAACTAGAAAATTATAACCTGAATAACTTCCAGGGCTCACACAGGGCAGGGGCACATTCAAGTTCTGGTAAACCAGAGTAAAGAAACATTGGGTGAACACCCCGTCTTTAATAAAGGTACATTAGTGGTAAGGCTAATGTAGCCCTGGGGCAAAAGCTATTTTAGACCCATTCTAATAATGTTTTTAAAAATGCCTGACAGAATCAAGCTTATCTGCAAGTCATTATCTGCAAGTTACTTAACTTTCTGCCAAAGCAAAATCCAAAACTCTTTAAAGAAGACAATATGCCCAGCATCTGATAAAAAATTGCTGTACATTCAATAAAACAGAATAGTCTGACCAATAGCAAGCAGAAAAAAATAGTCAATAGATATCAACAAAGAAAAAATAGATATTTAGGATTAGCAGACAAAAAATTAAAATTATTAAAAGTATACTTAAAAACTTAAAGGAAAACATAAATGTAATAGGGAGACAGTTGTTATAGAAAAACTAAATTGAATTTCTAGAGTTAAAATATAATAATATATTATATATAATAATAATTCTCTTGATGAACTTAGCAGATTAGACACCGAAAAAGAAAGTGGTGTTAAGCTTGAAGGCATAGCAATATAAACTAATCAACTTGAAAGATAGAGATAGAAAGGAAAAATTAAATGAACAATTAACATATTCTTAGTGACCAGGACCTGTGGTTGTATTACACATAATCCAATATATGTATAATTGTAATTCCAGAAGAAAGGGAGTGTCAGAAAAATATTTGAAGAAACAATAGCCATATTTTTTCCTAAATTTGATGAAAACTATAAATTCATAGATCCAAGAAACTGAACCAATCCTAAACACAATAACCACAAAGAAAACCACATTAAGGCACAATAATTAAATTGGTGAAAACCATTAATAAATGTAAAATCTTAAATAAGCATGGGGCAGGGGAAACATTAACTATAAGAAAACAAAAATAAAAGTAATTGTTGACTTGTCAGGAACAATGAAGTGAAAAGAAAATGAAACAACATCTCTAAAGTATTGGGTTGAGAAAATTTGTTGCAAAATCATCTTTTTAAAAATGAAGTTGACTACTAAAAAGGCAGATATTGTCAGACTGGATAAAAGGAAATTATAAGCTTTCTATTGGAAACATATATTTTAAATATAAAGGCACAGATTAAAAGTGTAAGTATGAAAATATACCATACAAACACCAGTCAAAAAATAAAAAAGAATGAGATGTCTAAATTAATGCCAAAGTAGACTGCAGGAAAGAGGATGTTACCAGACATAAAGGGGAACATTTCATAATGATAAAATAGTCATTTTATCAAGAAGACAGAACAGTCTTAAATGTGTCTATATATATATATATATGTGTGTGTGTGTGTATATATATATATATACACACAAATTAATAACCAAAGTCAAAACTAGATAACATCACAATTACAGTAGAAATTAACCACTTCTCTCTCAGAAATCTATTGAATAAGTAGATAGAAAGAGTAAGACTGGAATGACAATATCAACCTATTTGACTTAATTGACATTATAAAATACTTCATACAATAATTCCAGAATACATGTTTTCAAGTGCACATGCACCGTTTCCAAGATAAAACATGATTTTGACCATAAACCAATTATCTGTAAATTTAAAAGTTTTGAAATCATACAGAATATGTTTTCTGGCCACAATAGAATTTAGTTAGAAATCAAAGACAAAAAGACATGAAAAAATTCCCAAATATTTGGAACTTGAACAACATCTTCTTAACTATCCATGAATCAAAGATAAAATCACAAGGGATATTAAAAATATATACTTTAAAGATAAAAAAATCCTATAAAATTTATGTGATACAAAAAGACCAGTGTGTAGAGGAAAATTTATAATTTTAAATGCTTCAGTTAGAGAAGAAAAAGATTGAAAGTTACTGATCTAAGTATCAACATTGAGGAATTAGAAAAATAAGAGAAAATTAAACTCAAAGTAAATATAAGGAAGCAAGTAGTAAAGATAAAAGTGAAATCAGTGAGATAACATCAACATAATAACGCAACATGAACTAAATAAAGAAAGAATGGTCATCTCAATCTATCTATAGGAAGTATTTGACAAAAGTCAACACCTATTCGTGATAAAAACTCTCTGCGAACTATCAGTAGAAGGAGACTTTTTCAAGCTTATGAATCTATAACTAACATTATACTTAATGGTGAAACATTGTTTTCTCTCTCTGTCTCTTTCTCTCTCTATATATACTATATATTATATGTATTTTATATATATACAAACATGTGAATAATATGTTATAAATATATATAAATAAATTTATATTTATATATGCTAGCAACTAAAAATTGGAGACATAAATTTTAAAATGCTACTTACAATAGTATAAAAAATATAAAATACTTAGGGGTAAATTTAGAGAAAATATGTGTAAGATATGTACCCTGAAAACTATCAATCATTGCTGAAAAAGTTAAAGTTTTAAATAAATGTTGAGATATAAGATGTTCCTGAATTGGAGGATTCTACTTTAGTTAAAATGCCTATTTTCCCTAAATTCATCTATAGATTTAATGTAAGCCCAAGTAAAATTACAAGTGTTTCCATTTTTGAAGACATTGAATAGGTAACTGTAAAATTCATATTAATGCAAAAAGGATCAAGAATAGTAAAAAAAAAAAAAAAAGAAAAAAAAAACAAAGCTGAAGAGCTTGCAATATCTGATGTCAAGACTTTCTGTAAAGCGACAGTAATCAGTACAGAGTGAGATTTGCATGAGGACAGGCAGATCAATAGAACTTGGTATTTATCCCCATGCAGACTGCTCCTTTAAGCTCCACAACTTTGTAAAAATAACTATGTATTTTACATCTCTTCTTGGATGCTGTAAAGACATCTTAAGCTCTATATTTTTGAAACCCAACCCATTATCTTTTACCTAAATTGGAACCTCTCACTGTTCCCTAGCTCCTTCGTCATTCCTCCAGAGTTGTGCAAGCCAAAATCTTAAGAGTAATTCTCCATTCCTCCTCTTTTATTCTCCGCATTGCCACTTCTTCACTAGGAACTCCCAGTTTTACCTCCTAATATACTTTGGCTTCATCTACATTTCTCTGTTACTACCACCCAATTATGATATCTGCTGTCTAGACTTCTATAAAAGCTTCCTAAACTATAACCTACATTTACTTTTAACTACCTCCACAGTACATTTTTGAAATGCAAATTTTATGATGTTAAATCTTGCTTAAAATATTTCAATGTCTTCATATTGGATTTGGGAAAAAGATAAATCTTGAAAAGGCCTTCAAGACTGCATTATCTAGGCCCTTCTTGTCTCCCTAGTCATCTTGCACCATGCTGCCCGTTGCTCTCTCAGAGAGTAATGCTCATGTTTGTGCAGAGGACTCATTACATATCTGTCCAAAAATGAACAAAGGCAATACATGTCCTATGGCCACTACACACAAAGGTGCATTTTCCTCCCCTTTTCCAGTTTAAATATGACAAGTTGACATTACATATAAAGTTCCAACCTTTTAAGCTTGCACAACTTTTTAGATATTCAAATTATTCATGCATGTACATGATCCAAAATGTTAGGTTCTGCGTATTTTCTTCCAAAAATAAATGCATTGTTTTTGTATTTTTGATAAACAGTACACACCTATATTTAGCTATCTTATTGTGAAATTGATAACTGAAAGGTTTACCTTAAAAGTATGTTCCAGCATGTGTTCCTATATCTCATGTAGTTCCAAGATTATGCAAATATGGAAAGTAGCTTAACATTGTATTTCTTTATACTCAGTGTTTTAGATGCCCACGTATATGCACTGATTTTTAAAACATACCTTTATTTTAAAATACACCTTTATTTTAAAACATGTCTCTATTGAATGTGTCCATACACTCAAATATTCATGTGTATTTCCAATAACACTGCTTGTAAATTCCTTAACCACCAATATTGGAGAGCTGAAGGCATGGAATTCTTGTTAACAATATACATTGCTAAAATAGTTATAAGACTGGAGAAGGTAATATCCTCTTGGCCCATGTGAAGGGAGTTGTGTGTGGTTAATTGTGTTAGTGACTCTATTCGCAGAGAAGCTGTTAATAATAGGCCTTTATAGAGTCCAGTGGGCTTGGCTGGTTTCCTCTCCACTCCATTGCTGTCCCATTTCTCTGTCATCCCCTGATGGTCAGTGCCCTTCAGAAGAGCTGAGCTTTTGTCCTCCTGATCTGTAAACAGTCTCCTCTCCGGCATCATCCAGCCTTTGCTTGAAAACTAGAGCTCACAGTGTTCTACATGGGTATTTGTTCCTGTGGTGAAAATCTTCAATCTCAAAAAAGCCTTTCCTTAACACATGTTAAGTCTGACTTTATGCTATGGACTCCCTTCCATTCATAGATCCCACTTCTGAATTCTAAGCCATACTCAAGCCTGCCCAGCAGTCTGCTTCTTCCCACAGTATTTCTTTATCTATTCTAAGTTAGTTTTCTCATCTCTGAGTTCCATTTTTTTCCTGCTTAATCTCTTCAATTCCTCCAACTATTTTCCATGTGTGTTGTTTCTTTAACCTCTCAAACAATGCTCCCTAAAAGCAGACTTCAGTGCTATAAAGAGGACACAGGAGGTCTTTAGCAGATGCAAACATGGGTGGATGATGGTAAGCTGGGTAAACCCCATGGTCTCTACCTACCCAAGTTTCTGCTCTGACACAGGCAGAGCCATGGAAGTGGCTCATGCCCGGTTAGCCTATCAGATTAACTTTAAATGCTAAATTTTCCAAATGTATCCACTGTGGATTGGCTCTTTATGAATATGAGACCATTCTTGAGAAAACAAACCTCATAATTTAAAAACCCATGAAACAGGGCTGCATTTTACTTTATCTGAAATATGGCTCCTTTAAATCTCAAGATATAAGCCTAGTGGCTTATTTACCAAATGTGTCCACGACACCCAAATCTTCATCATTAAATATATGATCAATATATTGATTCATTCAGCTAGTGAATACTTCCCAAGTAGCTATTAATGCCCAGGCTTGTATTAATATTTTGGTTACTGTGAAGCATTCCCAGGAAATATGATAATGTGGTTATTTATCTGTCTGACTCTTAGCACACAAATGCCTTGAAGTAAAGGGATTTTTTCTAACTTCTTTCTGGATTTCTGATCCGCCATGTATAGATACTGAGTAAATGATTTCAGAAGGATGAGAGAATGAATAAACGGAAGAATGGTCCTGACCTCTAAAGAATAAAAAATGCATCTTTCTCTTTTAAGCAGACGGATAATTATTCAGTAATTATTCAGATAATTATTCAGTAGGCCTTGAGGAATAGGATAAATGGTTTCTCTGAAGGCCTGCATATTCTGAAGAATGAAAGGATTTGCTAATCTAGAATATGAGTCTCTTCTCTGCATAATTCTCCAATGAAGAGGCTCCAGCATGCAAATTAAATGCTAGTCTTGTGTCTCTGGAATTGGCTATATAATTTCAATAGCCGTTTAAATAACATTCAGAAGGCCATTCAAATAAATGAATCTTGAATTCTATAAAATTGTAGCAGTGAACAAAGATGGAAAATTTTCTTGTTCATTGGAACACCCAACATTATTAAGCCAAGCATTATATAGATAAGTGCAGATAAGTTTACTATACTCAGAGAGCTCTGGAACTTTCAATTCCTTATAACACACCATAGGGATTTATGAACACATAGTAAAGTATACAATATGCATATTTTATAATAAAAACTTTCATCAATAATATAATAGGATGCTTGATAATATCATCACTTTCAGCTAAATGGAATGCTTGATAGCTGTGGAATGAACCAAACACTTATTGAGCACATACTGTATAACAGGCCTCTCTCTTTGGCAATACAATAAATCAAGGAGATTCTGAAAGTGCTAATACTTTAGTTGGAGAGAGAAGACCCAGGCATCTACACACTGTTTGACACTAAAAATTTTTAAAGACAGTGTCATACCATAATAGTAGTTATGGCTATTACTTTCTAAAAACATGACAATAAAAAAAATGAATTATTTTTGGGAAACAGCCATGCACCATCATTACCCTTGCCTACCTTGACCTTGAATTTTACAGCTGCTCTGCTCATGGCTCCTGGGGCTGGCTTCTAATGAACAGGAACTTGGCCCCTGTGATCCTTCCAGTAATAACTTATACTTTGCTTTGTTACTGTTTGTTTCTTGTTCTTCCTGCTACCCCTGTATCTCCTGAGCTTGGGCTCCACAGTACTCTTTTAAACATATAGGTAGATTCAGGTAGTCTTGTTTACTCTTGATCTTCCTTCTCAGATGTGGTTCCACCACCAAATCCAGACCCCAGGTATCTACTATAGATAAGCCTCATAGCCGAGATGCCGTGTAGCTTCTTTCCAAGTCCTGCCTTTGGGGTACACACAGAGATACATAATTTTATGATGCTGAAAACCTCATCTTATCATAGTTTTACATGAGTATCTTATTTTTGCTATAATTCAAATTTGTACTTTTTTCTGACAGTAAAATGACATGACTCCTAAGTGAGAGAATATGAAACTAGATTTCTCAGATTCAGAAGGAGTTCCATTTCAGCACTTACTTGAAACAACCGAATATTTCACTGGCATTTGGGAGTGAAGCCAACAAACACATGTGGTCAGTTTCTTTATGAGTAGAATAAGGGGATTTGGCTTAGACTATTTCTCAGGTTCTTTATAGTTTTAATTTTCAAAGATACTTTAACTCTGATTCCCAGGGAAGATGGAACCATATTGATTTGAATTTCAGGATAAACTCAATATTTTCAGCCATGCAATTTTAGAATTAGAAGGAACTTATAAATTACCCATGCTTATCCTCTTATTTTACAGACCTCCTGGAAAAGGAGGTCCAAAGGAAAATGACTTGCTCAAAAGCATCCATCAATTGTATGCTGAATTTGGACTTGGACGTCTGGACTTTATTCCACTGATTTTCCATTGTCCCAGGGAAGACAACCTGGAGGCGTATTTCTAGAGGCAAGTGCTTATAATTTTCCACAAAAATATGACACATTCACACATACTAAATGTGGGCTTTTGATTTAAGGGCTTGGCTATTGTAGGAGCCATCAAGATTGGCCAACTATCAGATCCTTCAGGTTATGTCTACTACCCAGTAAACTATCCAGGTTTGAACCTGCACCTGAAGTGCACATTTTTATTCTTGCTTCCCAGTGACCATGTAGCCCCTGCTGGAAAAATACTCTTAAACCACTACAAAGGTGCAGTGAATTTAACTTTCTAAATCTGCTTTTTTTCATATGTGCCTTTTAACAGAAGCATCATATTTAATATCTAAAAGCTAGGAAACATTTTATTTTATATTCCATCATTTAACTTTTGGGAATTCAGAGATAACTTTTAAAAGTGTTTAAAGAAATCTTGGAAAAGACCTAACTAACTCTCTCTAGGAAATACTGATGGCTTTCATCAAAGAATGCTTCATGTATATTGAAGGAACTTCTTCAAACTTATTTTACCAGTCTTACCTGAATTTTCAAGCGATCATAACTTGAATCCATTTATTTTGACTATTTGAAGTGATAACACACTTCTTGAGACCATTCTAAAGAATTGTGATGAAGAGAGAATTTTGAATGTTTCAAGGCATGCTCATTTTTACTTGGAATCATAAAGGCTGTAGCCATAGCCATTTTTGCAGTTCCATTCCTTCCTCTTTAGCTACCATTTCTAGATTTAAAATCCTGGAATAAGTATAATTTCACCAGCCATCACTGATACCCAATGTCAGCAGCTCATATAAAACCTGGGAAAATATAGTCAGGATTAAAGAAATCTGTAAAACTGTGAAATAAGGCCAATAGCATATAAATGTAATTCCTTTTACTGAGTACATAATTTATTACCAAAGCTCTTTATTTGTAGGAAAACTACCTGACACCTTATTCTTAACAACTGCTTACTTTTTTCTTATTTAGCAGAACAAAAATGGATAAAATGCTTCCCAGTATGGAAATCCATTAATTTATCAATATATATCTTTACTTCTGTGCTTCATACACACTCCTCTATTCCCAGGCCCAGTTCTTTTTTTCTTACTTTTCTTCCTAGATCCTAACATAAGCCACTTTCCTACAACCAATCTCAGAGGTAGAACTAACAGGGGTTCATACCTACCCCTAATCCGCTCCCACAGTTCCCCCGCTCCATGCACCACCGTGCTCACTATTGAATTCACTGCTGCAAGTCACCAGAATTTGCCTTTTGGGCTCCCCTTGCAGTTCTACCTCTCTCCTAGTTTTGTGAGCCATGTCAGACTTTGTAGTGAGAGGGGTTTGATCTTTTTCTGTGGTTATTTTGTCAGGAAAGCATCAATTACCCACAATTTTGGGCAGCTTTGCAAACAGGAGCCCTTCATTTTCAGACTCCTGTTCTCAAAATACAACACAGAGGAGTAAATGTCACCGGCACTTTCACTTGGCCAGACTGCCTAACCCTTACTCCAGTCCTCCCAGGCATACATCATTCTTGCATTTCTGAGCTTCTCAATTCTTTGTAAATGCTTGTGGTCATGTGTTGAGAGGGGTTCTGTGAGCATCAGGACTTGGGTGTGGAGATCAGCTTTGGTTCTTCTAAGGTTGTCATTCTTTGCCAGTCTTCAAAGCTCCATTTTGTTTCAGAAGGGGAAGGCCCTGATTCACCTTCTCAAAGTAAAGCTTTGAGACATTATGTCATCTTATCATCTCTAGGGTTTCTTTCTGTTCTGGGGAAAGGGTAGGAAAAGGCTTCCTCATTGATTTCAGAGATGAGACTACCACTGGGGGATGAGGCAGGAGAAGGAGTGGAGGACAACATATTATGTGGCCATTGATCATGGAAGAGCAAGGTGAGAAGAAAGAGAAGGGAAGCCTTGCCCTACACCTATAGGCAAATCTGGCTTTTGTTCAGATGTGAAGACTCGCCAAGGATGATTATTAGAGCTTTAAACTCACTGTCCTTTTTAACCGCAAATACCTTTTCTTCTTGCTCTATCCCAAATATAGGTTCACTTTAGTTCTAACAAAGGATTTGCCTGATTGATCTGCTATTAGTGTTTAGGACAGTTGAAAATATAAATACAAATACAAGCCTTTACCCAGAGGTTCTAGGACAGTTGACACCATGATGCTGCCCATGGTTTTTCAACCCTATTCATTTCCGCAGCACCATTGGTAGCCAAGGTGCTGGCAAAGGCCAAGAATAAGCCTATCCCATGGTTGGTGAGAAGGGTTTATGTGTATATGGTAGATGCTGGGGGTAGGGGATGGGTGAGATTATGAGTTTGTGATCTCATAAATTTATTTAAAACTTTGCACCGATGGCAATGTGTTCCAGGGCAAAACCTAGGTTGTCACTTCCCAATTTATTTGTGGAGACTTCATGTTGAAAAAAGCAACGAAACCTCAAATTTCTAAAAACTCTAGGTTTAGGATTTATATTTTTATCAATGGACCTAAATACTAATAGCAGATCAATCAAGCTTTTTTGGAGTTAATGTAAATTTTTTTAAAAAATCCTTATCTTTTCTTTTTCTTCAAGTATCATTATATTACATAATAATCAGAAAACTTTAGGACCAACTGATTTCAAGTAAATCCTTATTATATTCTTGATAGAAATGTAACTAATTTGGTCTGTTACAACATATGAAAGCTGTATTTATCAATCTCATTTTTGGTGAAAGAAATAAGTGTGGACTGACTTAGAGCACTGTAATATGTGAGTGCAGCCTTAATTCTTGTGTCTCTCTGCACCACATTAGGAGAAAAGTCCGTGATTCTTTGGTGCCAGTTACTACATCAAAATAAAATTACAGAAAGAGTAAATACTTAAATATGAAAATGAAAACATGAAAGAAATGAAAAAAATACAAAGGGAGATTTATCTATTTCTGTAAAGAGAAAAATATTCCTAAATATAAAAACAAGGCAAAAAGAATGAAGGAAATACCAAAAGATTTAAATATATATAAAAATGTTAATTTTGAGATAAAAATATTATACTATAAACAATTAAAAGAAAAATCTCATTTGAGGAAAATTACCAAAAGTGGCAAAAATAAAAACCTTTCATAAGGAAGGCATAATCATAAGGAAAACCTGGAAATTATAGTAAAAAAAATGTACATAGGATATAGAGATAGTTTGCAAAAAAGAAATACAAATAGATGGTAAATGTAAAATCTTTAATCTCGCAAAACTAAAAGAAATTAAAATTAAACCAAAAATAAAACACAATTTTCATCTATTGAGTTGGCAGCTGTTTTCAGATATATTTTTCTTCTTTTCTTTTTTTTTCGTTCTGCTTCTTCACCCCAACTACTTCGAAGAACTTTGTGTCTATGTGATTTATTTCACTCCCACCCCCATTATCCCCATTAAAGCTTCTTCCCTGGGAAGAATCTAATCTCACAATAAGGAAAATGTGACTCCTTCTCATATCTTATATTTTCTCTTATTCTGTTTTATTTTAGAAATATATAAATTTGTTTTTGTTTTAACCCCAGGTGAAAGGGGGTGAAATTTTGGTGGACTTGTATACTTCCCAAAGACCCAAATATGTGTATTGTTATGGTTTCAGATCATTTTTCCAGGGCCAGTTGGGTGGTCAGAAAAGGCTGGAATACACAACTCAGAGTCTCAAAAGAACAGAGAGTAAGAATCCAGTTGAGAAAGAGGGGAAGGAGGGAAGAGGAAGCAAGGCATTTGGAGGAGAAAGTTGAGGAGGGAGGGAAGGAAGGAGAGGAGGCAGTCACCCTTCACATCCACACACTGAGGGCCTTAGGCAGGACTACAGAAACCTGGTGGATATGACATGGTCCTTCAGAAACTACTGATTGTGTTCCTAGTCTTAACGGTGCCAAATGCCAGGTGACATGTCATGAATGACATGTGTCTCATTCATATGTATAGAAAAATATAGGGTCTATTTAAGAAGACGGTGAGAACACTGTTCCTGTCTCATTAGGCTTTTAACAAGGCATATTGAATTAGTACAAATCAAGTGGTCACCAATGGTTAAAACCACCTGAGTATCTTTTCCTTCAAATTAAGTACCAAGAATCCCAGCAGTAAGGCCATATTTAAGTAAAATGCTTCAGGATGAAGAAAACTGTGGTGGTTGTTGTTTCATTCACATTAAGATCATTTACTACTTTTTCTTCCAAATAAAGTATACCCAACCAGTACAGTGGTTGACCAGAATACGTGACAGCATCCTAATTGAATAGAAACACATGTTACTGACATATCAGTCATAAAAATAGTTGGGCATAAATCTTGCTAATGCATCTGCCTCCCCATTTAAATAAACTGCCTCATCGGAAAAAATGCTGAACATCACTCATCATCAGAGAAATGCAAATTAAAACCACAATGAGGCATCATCTTACCCCAGTCAGTATGGCTATTATTAAAAAGGCAAAAAAGAAAACAAAACAGATGTTGGCAAGGATGTGGAGGAAAGGGAACTCTTATACACTGTTGGTGGGAATGTAAACTGGTACATCCTCTAAGCTGTGGTCCCCAACATTTTTGGAATCAGGGACTGGTTTCATGGAAGACAGTTTTTCCATGGACCGGGGGTAGGGAATGTTTTTGCAATGATCCAAGTGCATTATATTTATTGTGCAGTCAAACCTCTCTGCTAATAATAATCTGTGTTAGAAGCTGCTCCCCAGCGCTAGCATCACCGCCTCAGCTCCACCTCAGATCATCAGGCATTAGATTCTCATAAGGAACATGCAGCCTAGATCCCTCACATGCACAGTTTACAGTAGGGTTTGCACTTCTGTGAGAATCCAGTGCTGTGGAGAATCTGACAGGAGTCAGAGTTTATGCGGTGATGCAAGTGATGGGGAGTGGCTATAAATACAGCTGAAGCTTCCACTCCCTTGCCCACTGCTCACCTCCTACTGTGTGGCCCAGTTTCTAATAAGCCATGGACCATATCTCTCTGTGGTCCAGGGGTTGGGGACCACAGTTCTATGGAAAACGGTGTGGAGATTTCTCAAAATAGTAAAAATAGAATTCTCATTTGATCCAGAAATCTCACCACTGTGTAATCTACCCAGGGGAAAAGAAGTCATTATATCAAAAAGTTGCCTGCACTCCTATGTTTATCACAGCACTATTCACAATAACAAAGATAGGTAATCAATCTAAGTGTCCATCAATGGATAATTAAAGAAAATGTCATATGGATACATAATGGAATACTACTCAGCCATAAAAAGAGTGAAATCAAGTCTTTTGCAGCAACATGGATGGGCATTATCTTAAGTGAAACAACTTAGACACCGAAAGACAAATACCACATTTCCTTACTTGTAAGTAGGAGCTAAATAATCTGTACACATGGACATACAGTGTGGAATGATGGACAATGGAAATTTGGAAGGGGGTGGGAAGGGGTTGGGTGATGAGAAATTGCTTAATGGGTGCAATGTATGTTATTCAGGTGATGGATACTCTAAAAGCTTTGACTTCACCAGTACACAATCTATGCATATAACAAAATTACACTTGTACCCCATAAATTTATACAAATAAAAAATTTATATAAATACATTTATACAAATAAAAAATAAACAAAGTGCCTTGATCTCAGCAGGGTAAATTTATTCCCCACCCTACCCCCTACAAAAAGACTGGCCTCTAAGTAATAAAATAATAACCACTCTTTCTAAAGAATTCTGAAAAATTCTGTTAGCACAGTAGCTACACAGCAAAGACCTATAACACACTCCTTGATACAGGAAATTTGTGAATATGTGTCTTTCATTTTCTGTGGAGTCACAGCTTTACACTGGACAAGGACCAAGGCTTTTGTGGGAATGGGCTGAAGACCGCTGGCTATCTCTAATTTTCTGGAGGGACATGCATTTCTGCTTGTGCTGGGTAAGGTGCATAAAGGATTATTTATCAGAAAGGGCAGCAAGAGAGCTCACCCTTCTTTGTTTCATTTTCTTTTTTCAGAATCTGGTCTCTCACCTTGGGTGCAGAAAGAGTGGGGGAGCCACTTGCTTTGGGCATGACAGTGGGAAAGTCATATCCCAGCTGACCTTAGTAGAGCTGATTCTCCTTTGCCTGGAAAGCCCACCATGCTCACCTAGGGCTTATTCCACCTCCTACTGCTGATAACTCTTTTGGAGAGCTCATTCTTCTCTAATGCCAATGGTTTAGTCTTTGTTCTTCCTTTGTCACTGGGTCCTTCATGCTCTGTCCGATGGGTCTCTTTCCTGCACTGTAGAGTACATGGTCCTGTTCACCATGTATTCAGGTCTCTGTCTTGTGGAGACAACAAGATGTGCTACAAGAGGATGAGTTTTGTGCCAGATACAAACTGCAGCTCTGCCTCATTTTATTTTGGATGTGAGTCTTTGGGTCAATTACTTAAACTCTTTGAGTGCTAGTTTCTTTAATAACAAATGGAGATAGAAGTATTTTATTTGCAGTGTGGTTGTGAGAATTACATGATCAATGGCATGAATCAAAATCAAATCATGTGTAATCATGCATATGTAAGGTGTCTAGTGCAGTATTTGACACATGGTTGTCTTTACATATGTGATATTTTATATCATTTTCAGATTCTTTCTTTCTTTATTTATTTCAACATATTATGGGGGTACAAATGTTTAGGTTACATATATTGCCTTTGCCCCACCTGAGTCAGAGCTTCAAGGATGTCCATCCCCCAGACAGTATGCACTGCACCCATTAGGTGTGAATATACCATCCCCTCCTCCTCACCCCACCTGCCCAACACCCAATGAATGTTACTACTATATGTGCACAGAAGCGTTGATCAATTAATACCAATTTGAGGGTGAGTACAAGTGGTGCTTGTTTTCCCATTCTTGGGATACTTCACGTAGCAGAATGGGTTCCAGCTCTATCCAGGATAATACAAGAGGTGCGTATCACCCTTGTTTTTTGTGGCTGATTAGAATTCCATGGTATTCATGTACACCACATTTTATTAATACATCCATGTATTGGTGGGTACTTGGATTGTTTCCACATCTTTGCAATTGTGAATTGTGCTGCTATAAACATTCGAGTGCAGATGTCTTTTTTATAGAATGTCTTTTTTTCCTTTGCGTAGATGCCCAGTAATGGGATTGCTGGATCAAATGGTGGTTCTACTTGTAGCTCTTTGAGGTATCTCCATATTACTTTCCACAGAGGTTGAACTAGTTTGCAGTCCCACCAGCACTGTATGAATGTTCCTATCTCTCCGCATCCATGCCAACATTTATCGTTTTGGGACTTTTTGATAAAAGCCATTTCTCACTGGAGTTAAGTGATATCTCATTGTGGTTTTGATTTGCATTTCCCTGATGATTAGAAATGTTGAGCATTTTTTCATATATTTGTTGGCCGTTAGTCTGTCTGCTTTTGAAAACTTTCTGTTCATGTCTTTTGCCCACTTTTTAATGGGGTTGTTTGGTTTTTTCTTGTGAATTTTCCTGAGTTCTGTACAGATTCTAGTTATCAGCCCTTTATCAGATGTGTAGAATGCAAATATTTTCTCCCATTCTGTAAGTTGTCTGTTTGCTCTCATGATAGTTTCCGTAGCTGTGCAGAAGCTTTTTTAATTTAATCAGGTCCTATTTATTTATTTTTCTTTTTGCTGCGATTGCCTTTGGGGTCTTCTTCATAAATTCTTTCCCTAGGCCAATGTCTATAAGAGTTTTTCCAACATTTTCTTCTAGAATTCTTATAGTTTCATGCCTTAGGTTTAAGTCTGTTATCTACCATCAGTTGATTTTTGTGAAAGGTGACAGTAAAGATCCTGTTTCAGTTTTCTACATGTGGCTATCCAATTTTCCCAGCACCATTTATTGAATGAGGATTCTTTTCCCCAATGCATGGTTTTTGTCTGCTTTGTCAAAGATTAGATGACTATATGAGGATAGTTTTATATCTGGGTTCTCAGTTCTGTTTCATTGGTCTATGTCTCTGTTCTTGTGCCAGTACCATGCTGTTTTAGTTACTATAGCCTTGTCTTATAAGCTTGAAGTCTGGTAAATTGATGCCTCCCAATTTGTTCTTTTTGCTTAAAATTGCTTTTGCTATATAGGGTCTTCTCTGGTTCCATATGAAGTGTAGAATTATTTTTTCTAGATCTGCAAAAAATTATGATGGTATTTTAATAGGGATTGTGTTAAATCTGTTAATCACTTTGGGTAGCATAGACACTTTAACAATGTTGATTCTGCCAATGCATGAGCATGGTATCGTTTTTCACCTGTTTACATCCTCTGCTATTTCCTTCCTCAGTGTTTCATAATTCTCCCTGTATAGTTCTTCCACCTCCTTAGTTAAATATATTCCTAGGTATTTCATTTTCTTTGTTGCTGTTGTGAAGGCTATTGAGTCTTTGATTTGGTTCTCAGTTTGACTGTTGTTGGTGCATAGGAATGCTACTGAATTCTGTACATTGATTTTGTAACATGAGACTTTGCTGAATTTGTTTTTCAATTCCAGTAGTCTCATGGCAGAATCTTTAAGGTTTTCTAGGTATAAGATCATATTGTCAGCAAAGAGTGATAGTTTGACCTTTTCTGCCCCCATTTGGATGTCCTTGATTTCCTTCTTGGAATTCCTGAATAGACCAATATCAAGTACCGAAATTGAAGCAGCAGTAAAAATTTTCCTAAAAGGAAAAGTCCTGGACCAGATGAGTTCACACCTGAATTTTACCAGACCTACAAAGAAGAACTGGTGCCTATCCTTCAGAAATTATTCCACAATATCGAGAAGGAAGGAATCCTCACCAACACATTTTATGAAGCCAACATCACCCTGATACCAAAACCGGGAAAGGATGCAACAAAAAAAAGAAAACTGCAGACCAATATCCCTTATGGATATAGATGCAAAAATCCTTAACAAAATCCTAGCAAACCAAATTCAGGTGCTTATCAAAAAAACAATACATCATGATCAAGTGGGCTTAACCTAAGAGATGCAGGGATGGTTCAACATACACAAATCTATAAATGTAATTCAACACATAAACAGAAGTAAAAATAAAGACCATATGATCCTCTCAATAGATGCAGAAAAAGCATTTAACAAAATTCAGCACTGTTTTATGATAAGAATGCTTAACAAAATAGGCATAGATGGGACTTACCTGAAAATGATAAAAGCCATATATGACAAACTCACAGTCAACATCATACTGAACAGGGAGAAATTGAAAGCATTCCTGCTTTGAACTGGAACCAGCCAAGGTTGGCCTCTATCATTACTTCTATTGAACATAGTCCTGGAAGTCCTAGGCAGAGCAATCAGACAAGAGAAGGAAATCATTTTCAGATTCATTGTCTTTTAATTCATGTTGAACCCCATAGCCACTAGGATAGAGCTAAAACACTGAAACATGATATGTATGAAATTTGAGGTAATTGAGCTTTGCTGCTTTCTAATTTTATGGCTTGAGGAAATTCCTTAAACTCTCCATCTTAATTTTATCATCTAAATATTAGTAGCATAGTAGTAAGTATTCCATAGCATTATGGGAAGATTAAATGCAATTTGTATAAAAGGTCCCATCTAATAAATATTCAATAAATATTAGTGACTGCTCTTCAGAAGGTGCTGAGTGAGATCAAGCCTGGAGTGACTATTTCTACAAGTTGGATTTTGCCTCCCGCTCTCCCCAGTGCTCACTTCTTGTGTGTGAGATCAGGGGAGGGGGTGGGGAGGCCTTAGGGATGCCATGGGCTGATGCTCTTGTGTACAGAAGTAGAAGGTGAAGCTTAGGGAGCTGTGGGGCCTGGCCCAGGCCACACAGGGAGCTAATGGCCAAGCCTACTGGAGTCCTGGCTGTTTCACAGTTCCCCAGCGTCTGACCTCTCTGCCACCTCTCATTTCTGTGCCTTTTGACCTACAGGAGTGCACAGCAAGGCCTTTGACAAATAAACAGTGGCCTAGAGATTAAACTGCACCTGAAGCTGGTTATGCAGGTTCACTTAGCATTTGAACCAGGAGCGGAAACTCAGCTATACCCAGGCTGCAAAAGGATTAACCCATTCTCAGGCTCAGCCTGTGAATGACTGCCCACTTAGTAAATAGAAAAAGGGAGGAGGGATGAAGTAAATCTCATTCAAAGAAACACAAACTTGTGTAATTTATAAAACAAATACAAAATAGGAATTAAAAAAACCCAAAAAAATAACAATAAAAAAACATAATTAGATGTGCAATACAATTCCAGATCACCTTTCCACTGTCTATCTTAAACATTAGTCGGTAAAGGAACATGATGGAATAGAGTGGAAACGGTCACTTTCTGCAGGACTTTCACACAGAAGTAACAAAGTATCATCTTAACAATTTGCTCATCACTATTGAGCACCTGCTATGCGTAATATGTGCTGTGCTCAGTGAAGTGGGCAGGGACAGGTGATATGACACTTGGAGGGAAGGAGAGAGGTCCTTGGGATGTTTAGGGTGACTGACTTCTTTGTTTGCCTGGGAATTAGGGGTTTCCCAGAACATGACACTTCCAGTGTTTAAACCCGGCAAATGAAGAAAGTTGGTCACTTTACCTATGTCATGAAAACTGCATGAAATATGATATTTCTGATTTTTTATCATTGTTAGGCACTGAATACATGGTAATCAAAGTAAGATTCTAGGAGTTTGGAGTAAAGAATAACCCTTTAATGGTGGATAACTAGAAAAGACTTGTCAGCATAGTGAGTGTGTTTGAAACCGGCAGAGGGTCAGCATTAAGACACTTTAGAAGTGAGAATAGCTTGGGCAAGACTGCAAAGAGAAGAGAGCACAGACATCCAAGAGAACATGGATTGCATGTGTGTGTGCGTGCACACACACACCCACACACGAATGCACGCATATACTAATCCTCTCACACTGCTGCCCCTTTCAGCTGATGGTACAGCCATCCATTTAGATGTTTGGCCAAAAATCTTGGATTCATTTGGAATTCTTATTCCTGGCCTCCCCTTACCTGCACCCCCACACACATATTTAATCCATTTGGAGATCCTGCAAGCTCTCCTTCTAAATAGACGCTAGACATCATCACAACCCCAACCCTTGCCACTGTCATCCCTCACTCAGTCTATTGCACTCCCGGCTGGACTCTCCCATCACTACTTCTCCTGCCGTTTGCCTATTCTCCACCAGGGGCCCGAGGGCTCTTTTCAAAGCACAACCTGGTTATACACTTTCTGCTTTACTGACCTCTGTTTATAGCTTGCTAATAAGTTCTTTACCAGGAAAATGAAATCCAGACTCTTATCTTGTCTTATAAGGCCTTACACCATCTGGGCCCTGTCTGCCTCTCCAATTTTACTACTGTGTTCTCTTGCGGCATAACAAATTACCACAAATGTAGCAGCTTGAAACAACAATCATTTATTAGCTCACAGATCTTTAGTCAGAAGCCCAGCCCAGCATGGTTGGATTCTCCATGGGTCATCTTGAGCCTGAAATTAAGGTAAGCCTAAAATCAAGGTCTTGGTGAGACTGAGCTCTCTCTTCTGGAAACTCTGGGGAAAGAGACCACCTCCAAACTGGTTCTACAGTTCCTGGTACTGTAGACTGAGGCTCTTGTTTCCCAGCTGGCTGCCAGTCAAGGGGTCACTCTCAGCTTCTCAAGGCCACCTACATTCCTTACCAAGTGGTCATCTCCATCTTTCAGTAAGCAACGGTGCATTGAATCCTTCTTGCACTCTGAATCCATGTCTTTCTCTTCTGCCACCAGCTGGAGAAAGCTCTCCACTTTAAAAAGCTACGTGATTAGCTCAAGCCCACCCAGATCATCTCCCTTGTTGAAGTCAACTGTGCCATAGAACATAACCTACTTGTAGCAATAAAATTCTTCATATTCAGTGTCTGGGATTATGCAGGGTGTGTACCTGGGCAGAGGGAGTGAGAATCTTAGAATTCTATCTACTGTTTCAAACATTTTCTAAATCTTTTCATTCACTCTACTTCTGCCAAATTGGGCTTGTTTCTCTGCCTTGAACAAACCAACATGACTTCTACCTCAGGGCCTTTGCATTTGCTACTTTTTTTGGATAAAGCGCCTCCACCATGAGGCATTTCTGACCATCCTGCTTATAGACCCCACTCTGCTGCTTCATGGAAATTCCCTTTGTGTTTAATGATCTACTGACACTTATTGCCAGCTGTATATTATTCACTTATTTCCTGGTTTATGTGTTTATTGGCTTTTGCTGCACTCCTCCCTCCATATACAGACCCTGAGATATAGGACTTGTCTTGTTCACTGTTGTGTCCCCAGTGCCTATAGAGGAGGTATAGAAGTAAGTTGTATGGGAAGAGGATGCAGTGTTTAGCTGTAGCTAAAGGCGTTGAGTGACTGGTTAAGAATTTGAATGCCATCCTGAGATCAGTAGGTCTCTCTTGGAGACACCAAAGGTGTTGGAGAACGTGAGAGTACCACAAGAGAGTTCCAGCTCCAGGTAACCCCTTGATGCAGTCCCCTATGTTTAGGGCACACAGAGCCTTGAGCCTAGAGAAGAAGGGGCTCCCTATTGCTTAGGGTGGGGTGACCTAGGACATCTACCACATTCACACTCTGCCTTCCTGGTTTCCAAGAGGTTATAGGACAAATCTGCTTTCCCACTTTACCCTGCCTAAAAGGCAGAGGGATGAAAAGATAATCTTAGATGTATGCGTATGATGCTGGCTCAAAGGAGAAAATAAACATACTTTCAGGAACAATAATTCAACGTGAGTTTCTAGATACCTTTAAGGGAATGGCTGAGCAAGAACAAGACCCTCACAATTGCCTTTCTTTCTGTCAAGTCTCAGGATGTGCCCTCTTCCAGACCTAGAACTGGACACAGTGTGTGTGTATGTAAGTTTCGCAGTCTGCAGTTCATTAAGACCTTCCTTTGTTATAATATTATTTTTAAAAATCCCTGTTGGTTTGTTGTGAGGGAAAAAGAATTTCCCTATGTGACACATATTGGGTACATGTGTGTAATAAACTTTAGGGTTTTAGCACCCCTTGACAATTACATTTCTTGCTATATCAGCTGTTTTAACACATTTTATTTTTAGTTATTTGGGTTTTAATTATATTTAGGCCTAGACACTAGCATATGGTATTAGACTCCAAATTTTGAGTAAAATTTGTTTATATCATTTATTGTGAGATGCTGTTTTTCCTCATTTCCTATTAAGTTTTCTAATAGTTTTATCAGAATTATATTGATGGGAATGTATTAAGATGCCTTTAGCATTCTGAAGTTTGGATCCTTGCTTAGGCAATATTGAATTCTAGCACCTACAAAGTTATGTCACCTGCTAGAGTTTGATATTGTGTGTGTGTGTACACAAACATATATATATTTATAATCAGTAATACTTTTTATTTAAGTTCAATGGGTGAATAACTTCAGCTATAAATATTTTCATTCACAGAATCACTCATGTGATATAGCAGATATGTGGTCTTATGGCAAACTTTTAGCTGAGTTCATATCAAACTAAATTTTAAAAAGTGGTACCTGTTTAGGAGTTTTAATGGTCAACCAGGAATTTCCTCTCTGGTTACCTCCTAATAAACAGATCTCACTGATGCAAAGTGACAGGAATTTCGGGGTTTGATCCCACTTGTGAGACTTTGCCAAGACTGTCTATGTCTCCTGGGCTTGAGACCAAAATACATAACTAATTTTTTGCCCAGGCCTGTGGGAGTACATATAACTTGTCAGAAAACAAGCTACTGCATTCTTACATTTTGAGAGTATTTGTTTCACTAGGAAGACTGAGGAAGAAGCTATTAGTAAAAATCTGTTGATCTTCTTTCAGAAGAGGGAAAATTGAGCCTCAGGGTGAAAAGGAGAAGGTTCAGAAAGAATAGCTGATGTGTCTGTGATAATTATGTTTACATGGGTAAGAGGTGTCAAAGTAACATTACTCATGGGACTGATTTGAACAGAATGTTGCAAATCACTTTTAAGATTTTTTTTGGACTTCCCCATATTTTTGGAGGTTGGAGTCAGGATTACTGGCTTTGGTAATTAATCCTTCCCAGCCTGCATTCTTTGCTACTGAGCATAAGAGTGATTCAGGGGCCCAACCTGCTAAATCAAGATAATGTTTGACCTTTGGAAGCAGAAGGCTTTTCCTCACTTGGCTGGAGAAACTAAATCCAGGAGTATGAGTAAAATCAGCAGAGTTCATATTTGAAGAGCTATAGAGGGAATTTAGAGTAATCTATTTGGGCATTTTGAGGATACTTTGAGAATATAATATAAAAGTTATAAACTTGGAGGACAGGGTTAGTTGTGTGTTGTGTGTGAGTACAGACATGGGTCCCTTAAAGAGCTATAATATTTTCAAGGAAATCGTTTATTTCAACATAAGCTTATCAAAGTTCATCTTTCATGGCTGCTATGTTTGCATGATTATTTGCCTAGTAGAGCATTATGCTAATATCACAGCTATGTACAAAGAAACTCCATTGGTTTGGTTTGGCTTGAGCTAAAATGTGTGTGAGATTATTTTACCTAATAGACTATTGTTATGTGTTACTTTGCAATTAGTTCTAGTGCCTTTGGACAACCCCTCTGACTCTAGTGGGATTGTGTAGATAAAAACAATCACTGTTTTTTTGTTTGTTTTTTTTCAAGAAGGGGGAATAGATACTTTTCTTTTATGAAACCAATTAAATTTTATAAAAAGTTAAGACCAGAGTGGGCCCTTTGAAAGAGTTAAGATCAAAGTGGTGGTGTCCTTGAGCATCCTAGGCACTGGCACTTGGCACAGAATATAGTTATCTTTTAGTATCTATGGGAGACTGGTTTCAGGACCCCCGTGGATACCAAACTTCATGGATACTCAAGTCCCTCATACAAAATGATGTAGTATCTGCATATAAATTATGCACATCCTCCATATACTTTAAATCAGCAGTGCCCAACCTTTTCGGCACCGGGGACTAGTTTCAGGGAAGACAATTTTTCCACAGACTGGGGGATTGGGGATGGTTCAAGCACATTACATTTATTGTGCAGTCAACCCTCTCTGCTAATTATAATCTGTATTTGCAGCTGCTCCCCAGCACTAGTATCACCACCTCAGCTCCACCTCAGATCATCAGGCATTGGGTTCTCATAAGGAGTGTGCAACCTAGATCCCTTGCATGCACAGTTTGCAGTAGGGTTTGTGCTCCTATGAGAATCTAATGCTGCTGCTGATCTAACAGGAGGTGGAGCTTATGCAGTGATGTGCGTGATGGGGAGCAGCTGTAAATACAGATGAAGCTTTGCTCACTGCCCCGCTGCTCACCACCTGCTGTGTGGCCCGATTCCTAACAGGTACTGGTCAGTGGCCCGGGGGTTGGGGACTGCAGCTTTAAATCATCTATAGGTTTCTTATAATACCTAATGCAATGTAAATTCTATATAAATAGTTGTATTGCATTGTTTAGGGAATAATGACAAGAAAAAAAGTCTGTATGTGTTCAGTACAAACATGACCATCCATTTTTTTCCAAATATTTTTGATTCAAGGTTGGTTGAATCTACACGTGTGGATTCCACCGATAGAGGGCCGACTATATGTACTTTAAAAATATTTGAGTAAGTAAATGAAATTAAATGGTGATTTTTCTGTTGTTTTTAAAAATAATTTTGTTAGTCATTCAGTCATTCAAACAGCATAAACTCGGGGTTTTTGAGACTAGAAAGAAGAAACATGTTGATCAAGTTTGCCTTGTATTTTTCCAATTCCACAAATATTAAAGCCTTCCTATTTTTTGAAGTTTAAAGATCAATTTGAGGTGGGATGAGCCTAGAGGGGAAGAAACATCTTCTATTTTAAAAAACAAACAACACATTAGATGTTTTCCCTGTTCACTGAAACTCCACATCTGGCCTCATAGGGAAGTCTGAGCTTTTCCTTTTATCATGGCCCCATCACTCTATTTCATAATCGTTGGGCTACTCTGTCTATCCCTCTAGCTGGCACACTCTTTCGGAGCAAGCTTTAAATGAATCACCTGTATCTGTATTTCCAAGGTCCACTTAGTGCCTGAAGCATACTAGGAGCTCAACAATAGGAAACCGAGTTAGGGACTGAATGACAGAATTCTTAAAGTGTTTCTGAACTAAAGCATCCCCTCAGTTCTTGGGTGTGTGGCATGTGTTTGTGTCTCACCCACGATGTTTCTAGCTTCATCTAATCATGTTTTTCTCTCTCTATGTTTAGTCAATTTAATTTTACATTCAGAAACACATACAACCTTATACCTCACATATTCCACACACATACTCATCACTACGGCTACACAAACCACATATACTCTCTGGTTTTCAGACTTTAAAAGCAAAAAAGGACAATCTCCAGATTTTTTTTCTTTCCCAGTGACCAAGCGTTTCTGATATGAGACACCTGAACTCTCTGTCAGTGACGTTGATGGCCTGTGGGTCATCCTTAGATATTTTGGATATTTTATAGGATGCAGCTTTACCAGGAGTTACAAACATAGATACTGTTCCTTAGTCTCAAATTCTTTGCTCAATTAAACCTTTTTTGCATGGCAGTCCGAGGGCAACTCTCTGAAGCCTTGCCTTTATAGCCTCCAGTTTTTGGAGACTCAGAAAAGGTCGGTGAAACTCATCAATCAAAACCAAAACACAGTTTTCCTTTAAGTAAACGTTTTAGTGTTTGTTCATTTTGACGTCAAAAGCCCTAGATAGAGAAGGGGGAAAACGTGAGATGAGTTTACTTCCTTCTGTGCTGTAACATGAACTTTAGAGGGAGGATTTGCAAGTTGTTTAAGGTCTAAAATATTTGCTCCCTGCCTTTCTAGTACACGTGTTTGAGGCTGAGAATCTTATCAGCAGATAAGGGCAGAGAGGCTGCCATCCCACATTCCACAAACTCACTTCCAGATGGTTTGGAGACTAAGGGGTGAAAAACTCAAGCTCTTCAATCAAGCCAAACAGCCCACACCTTTACTGCCCCATTTGTTCATCAGCCTGTCACCGGGCTCCCGACATCAGAATCAGCCATGAGGGCAGCTGTTTAATTAACTCCTCACGGCTGCGTTTTGGTGGGGGCAATTCATTTATTATGAAAAACAAATTGAAAGTTCCAAGGGTTTTTTGTTGTGGTGGTTCTTTTGTTTCTTTAGGGGTTACTGTTATCGGGACCTTCTGACTCAGTCCAAATAGCAAGGATGATGCTTTTAAAAGAAAGGGAAGTCTTTTTTTTTTTTTTTTTTTTTAACAAAAAACCCACAGAACTCCTTTTTTTTTTTTAAAAGAAGTGACTTGATCTTTTATTATTATTATTATTATTGTTATTTTTTTCTTTCTTTTCTTTGCCTTTTGTTTTCCTAAATCAGTCCGGCTATCTGACTTCAATGTGGAGAGATTTGTTTCCTTGGTGCCAGGAAACAGTGCCATTTTCTTTTTTACTTCTTTCATGTTTTTCTTGCAAAAATACCACAATTGTAATATTAACTACTTAGAGACAATGTGGTATGTTGCTTTTTCCCTTTAAAATTTGGTTGTAAATCATTTTTGGCCAACTTAATTCTAATAAAATTTTCTTGAGAACTTACGGCAAGACGCTTCTATGTGACAACCTAAGGAACATACAGAAAGAGAAAAGAAGGCCCCTGCCCTTGGGAAATTTACAGTCCCACACTGTGAGGAAATACATACTCTTATTTCTATTAATCATAAATTTTTTTGGAAATTTCTTATATTTAAGGAAGAATGCAAAGATACTGCAGAATAATTCCATATAACCTTCACCCAGCTTCCGCTGATGTTAATGTACAGCATGGTTGTATAAACATAATATCCAAACAAATGAATTAACATCAATATAATGCCACTAACTAAACTACAGGCTTTTAGACTTTACCCAGTGTTAGTGTCTGCATATATATGTCCCCCCAAAGGTCATATGTTGGAACCTAACCCCCAAGGTGATGGTATTAACAGGCGGGGCTTTCAGGAAGTATTTAAGTCATGAGGGCTCTGCCCTGACAGGTGGGATTAGTACCCTTATCAAAGTAGCCCCAGGGAGCTGTCTATCCCTTTTGCTCTATTGCCAGGTGAGGACACATAGAAGGTGCCTTCTATGAGGAAGAGGCCCTCACCAAACACCAATCTGCTGATGGCTTTATCTTGGACTTCCCAGCCTTTAGAGCCGTAGGTGTTTAATTTATGCTGTTTATTAATTACACAGTCTATGGTATTTTGTTATAGCAGGCTGAATGGTCTAAGACACCCAGTTTTTCAACCAACACCCCATTTCCGTTCCAGGATCCAGTGAGGATCCCACAGTACATTTAGACATCATATCTCCTTTGATCCCACCAATCTGTAACAGTTTGTTGGTCCTTTCTTGTCTTCTGTGACCCCGACATGTTCGAAGAGTAGTAATCAGGTGTTTTGTAGCATGTCCCTCTATACCCATCCTTTTAGTGCCTATAGTGAATCAGCTCTCTGGAGACAGCATGTGGAGACTTAGAGTCACATGGGTTTAGAGTAAAAGCTAAAGGGTCACCTCCTTTTTAAAAGGTAGGAAACGGGATCCAGGGAATTAATAAAGGACATGCCCAGAGTGGGACAGCGGGCTGAGCTAGGATTAGAATACAGGCCTCCTGACTTTCCAGGCACTGTTAGAATTATGTCCCTTTCCTATTTGTAATCCAGGGGACACTTAATTCCTGGGAGAGTCCAACCTCCAGAATGTGCTCATGTGATACCCAGGGAATGGCCCCGTGTGCTGCCCTGAGCCCACAGCACAGAGCCTCTGCAGTAAGCACTGGTTGAGTTGAATTATTTTGTGCTTCAGAGAATAGAAATCTGAGAATGGCTAAAGATGCTTCCCCAGGATAAGAGCTAATCTGCAAGGAGAGGTAGGAACTCAGAAAGTCTGAATGAGGTCAAGGAGCAAATGTCCAGATCACCTGGAACAACCTAGCATGCCTGAAGTAGAGCCACAGTTGTGGGCAGGAGGCCTCAAGCAGCTCCTCAAGCAGTGGGTTATACCATGCAATACATCATTTGGACCATTGTTCTGACTTCTAGAATGACAGCAAATCGCTTTCCTCACCTCCAATCCTGTAGGGAAGGACCCATCTGTCCCTTGATCTCAGAGCACTTTGCACCCATCTTAATCCCTGAGATCAGAGGGCACAGAGTGTGACAGCCCTGAGGTCTTGCTTGTTCTTGTGTCTGTGATAAGTCTCTCTGATTTCACAGACCATTTGCTAAAGTACAGGCAGGATCTAGCAAGGCACTATGAGCCTTAAACCTCAGGGTTTAATATGCAGAATTAGTAATTAGGTCAAATAGTGCAATCCTGAGCCATCTGGCATCCTTGGGGAATGTGTAACACTGAATCATAGAGTGTTCTAGAAAGCAAACTCATGATTCATCATTCAGGATCAGAAATTTACACTTGGTTCCCGATATTTTCTGTAGTCCTCTTGGATACAGAAGAGCTTTCTCCTGGCACCGTCTGTTGGCATTTCCCCAGTGTGCAGCAGGTGCAGACTAGATTTGCCTTGAGCTTTGGAGAAAAACAGAACAGGCGAGGGAATGGCCTGGACATTAAGAGTTCTGGGTTCTAGTCTATGTGTCCCACTAAGTGATTACGTGACTTTGGAAAAGTGTCTTAACATTTCTGTTTCACAGTATCTCCCAGCTGTGCTCATGAGTTCAGCTAGATTGGTGGTTTTTAAACTGGATATTATTAATAAGAAGGAACTCCAAGTTTGCCCTAGTAGGGATAGGATTATTGAAGAGAGTCAGTCAAATCTTTTGTTGCAAAACATTTTTAAAAAGAACAATGGTCCAAGTGATCTATTGCATATTAAAAAGTGAGGATTCTGCCATCAATCAAATGAATCTGGTTTCATATGTCAGCCTGGCCTCTTACTAGCTGTATTCCTGAAGCAATTTGATTCAACTTTCTGAGTCTTCGTTACCTCATCTTTAAAGCAGAAATAACCACTGTAACTCCCGGTGAGGTTGTTGGTGAGGCTTAAATGTGTTATAAAATGAAAAATGCCTCACATGTCACCTGGTACATTTTGAGGGTGCTCTTATCTATAAAGGCCCTTCCTCCTGGAATGTCCTGTGATTCTGAGGGCTACACCTGGGGAGGTCCTGCCGGAGCACTGTCACTGTGGTCACCATCTTCTGCAATGTAAAGGTAGTTTCTACCCCTGAGCAGTCAGATGCTGGCAGGTCAGGGTGTCAACTCAACCTGAGAAGGTGAACCCCCAAGGTCATAATAGCATGAGGGTTTGTGAGGGGGTGACAGAGCTTTCTCCTAGTCCTTATACAGGGTGGGAGACATGGAGTGTCATGGCTCTCAGTTCCCTCCTCCTCTTCTTTCCCCAACTGCGCAGGGCTATTCTGGGTCTATGTATTTTGGGAGCCCTAATGAGGTGCCTCTCATCATACCTTGCCATTTTCAGGCAGCTTTTACTAGCTGCCTGGACACTGGAACAACCTAGCAATTTAAGGGCTATAGTGGATGAGGCTGGAAATAGAGAAGCCCAAGACGTAGCAGGGTGAAGTGGGAGCAGGGAATTCGTGTTTCCTCCTTTGTAAAAGAGGAAGGCTAAAATGGCTCAACCTTTCCCAGAGGACGAGAAACCAAATTTTCTGGCTCTTGTACCGCACTGTGTCTGGAGAATACAGAAGAATGGATAATCTGTTAACTAGCAAAGAGCCAACCTTAGCAGACGTGGAATTGCACAATGGACTTTCTTCATTTGCCAGAGCTAAGGGGATGTCCAAGTTGCCTGACCATGATTCATTTTGAACTCAAGTTCTACTGACATGGGATTAAATTCTAAGAAAGTAAAGCTGTCAGTTGCACCAGCTTCTAAGGCAAAATGCAACACTTATAAGTGCTTTCAAATTTCAAATGACCAATCATACTTTCTTTTCCCACAGCATACAACACTCTAGAATTTCAAAGGAGGTCTTCCTGGACAGGATTTTCCAAAACCTAGACACTTTCCTTTTCTAACTCTGAAGCCATGAAGTAATTCCATGGTGTAATTATTCCTTGACTTGCAATTTTCCACCAAAAAAGTACCTATTCTCTTACACTAGAATGCAGAATCTTTGTAAAAACATAAATGCAAATTGATGTCTAAATAAATGAACCCCATATTTCCTCATCTCTTATGGCTAGGAGGAAAAGGAGAAAAATCCTACATGTATTATGTTTTGCTCAAGTTTCCAAACAAAAATGTCATCCCAGCTTTAAACAGAGGATAAAGGAAATGCTTGTCTGCAGGAGCTGACACTTCCCTGGTCATATTTCAGATACAATTAGCCTCCATTGATGGTGGTGGTTGATCTATCAAATGAGCAGCTAATCTTATCTAGGGTTCACAAATGGCTCAGATGGTAGCCTGTGACTTTGATTACTGGAAGACTGGACCCCATCAGACAGCTTTGCTCCAAACAGTGGTCCTTTCAGCCTCCTGCTCCTGGAGATCAAAGCACTCTCCCCTCTCCCTATCTGCAGGGAAGCTCATTAGAGGGGGGCTGTCAGGGTTATAATCATGCAACAGTTTTACTTCTGGGTTATAACGCTTTCCCCTTCTTATCAGCCTGTGAGGTCCAAAGTGAGAAGGATAAAGGAGGTACCGATGACATCTGATACATTTAATAGGCTTGCTGGTGACTGCCTGGGCCCCAGCTCTCTGCCCTCGCTGTCTCATTGACTACTGAAGCTGCCCCCCCCAGATCTGCAGGGATTAAGCTTTATTATTTGGGGGTGGTGGAGGGAGGGAGGACTTCATTGTCCCCTAACTGTCATGTTCCTACAGATAACTGAAGGAGCACAGAATCAAAATGAGAGTTTCTAAGTATCAAGACTTGCCTTTACATTTCAATAGCTGTGCAAACTTAGATGTTTTGCTGTGAACTTCAGTTTCCTGTGTAAAATAGGAAAATACTACTTTTGTTGTTGGACTTAATATGAAGATTTCAACATTCCCCTCTTCTACAAAGCCTTCTACTATAATCTGAGTTACTCCCTTCCTCTCTCTCTCCATCTTGAGTTAAAACGCCTCCATGCTGGGCCACATGTTGCTGCTCTGTGTTCCCAGGGTCCCTGCGATTACCACAAACACTGCACCTATCAGGCCTAACCTGATTTGCTTTTTGACTTGACTTTCTTCCGAACAGATAGTGAACTCCTCAAGACGCAGGGTTTTAAGGCTCCATATGGTAACAAAGGATGCCTCCAGTGGGCACACGGTGGTGCTTAATGAGTGTTTATTGTGCACAATAAAGAAGTATATACTAAAATAATTTACAAAGTACAATGGGAAGGAGTTGTACTTGTTATTGGACATTAAGCCATTTACAACAGTTTTGTGGTGAGGCCCAAGAATTTATATTTCTAACCAGTTCCCATTTTGGTAACCATTGACCTAATACAATCTTCCTATTTATAGATGAGAAAACTGACGCCTTGACGAGAGGAGGGACTTGTACAAAGTCATACAACTAGACAGAGCCATTCCATGTGTTTTTATTTCTAAATAGTTTATAAAAGTAAACTATTTCATACGGGGGTCTCTGTGTGCATGTGTGTGTGTGTGCGCGCATACATGGTGCTTCAAATGTATAGGCAATAGGTCTTTTTATTTGTTTTTAACTCATGTCTAACTTCTGCAGGCTTCAACCCTGGGACTTTTAATTCTAAATCCTATGGTCGTTTCACAGCATGGTCCTCTGATAATATGCTGTGTTCATGTCAAAAAGCAGAATAGTCTTGCTGTCAATATGCTGGTTTAGTTTTTGTCTTTATTTCTCCCTTATTTTCCTTATACATGCATTTATACTTTTGGAACTATGGGAGAAGAAATGCTTAAAGGAACCTAGATCTCAGAAAAATCAGAGAGGGACTCTGAGTACCACAGGTGAGCCTTGGTTCTCCATCACTTAATGCTAATCTAGGTAAGGTCTTTACACACCCTCACTCTGGGACTGTGGAGCCCTTACCAGGGCTCTTCTCCAGGAGAATGAGAACATCATTTATGGAGGTGGGTACTTTGGAGCGGAATAGGCCCAGGTTTAATTTTCACTTCCTCACTTCCATGGTAGTATAAAATTACTTAAGGTATTAAACCTCTAGGAAACCCATTTTACTGCTCTGTAAAGTGGGAAACATATCTGTTTCATAGTTATTGTAATAATTTTCAAAAGTAATTTTTTTAACCATCTTATAAAATATCTGGAACATACGAAGTGCTTACCCAATGTGAGATCTTACCATCCATCCCCTTCTTTCTCTTTTCACCCCGTGCTCACTCACTATCACCTAATAACCAATACTGGCAGAACTTGAGGAAAAAATATAACCCAGCTGGAAAAATAAGCAAAGATACTGTCTTTTCCCCCCGATGTCCTTTTGATTTACTTACTGTTCTTTCCTCAAAATTAATTTAACTATGCATTTCTTCATTGAAATCCATTTAAAACTTTTAAGAAAGAAATTATTTGTAGTTAAAATAATGGCCTTTCCATTAAATATAATTTGGAAGACATTAGTACTAATTATAATTATAATGGAATTTATGTCTGACACATTATAGGTCCTATGATGAAAGACAGCTGGGCACTCCCCAGGAATCAGTGACAAGCTTATCAGAATATTAATCTCCTTCACTCACCCTTTAAAAGAATAAATAATTAATCAATCACTAACTGCTAATATAATACATTAGCTTTTTGCTAAGATGGATGATAATTTAAGCTCTAGCATAATATATTTATTTAACTGGCAGAAGTCATGACTCAGTTTTATTTGTTTTAAATGACAATGCAGTAAAAGCCAGACAATTTTGAGTAATTAAATTTTTAATTAGCCTTTGTGCGAAATAATAAATTTCATCAATTCTGTCTTAAACACTGAACATTCAACATACATCTGGAATATTTAGTCTTAGTAAGAGGTCTCTGAGAAACATACTTAATTAAAACTGTGTTAGGCCCATTTTTAGAGTACAATTGTTTTAACCATCAAATCTCAAGGCATATGATTTTAGCTGCCTACATTCTGAGAAGTTGGACAAATGGTTGTTGAACCAGGCCAGAACTGGCTGTTATGATCCTGAATAAATTTCTGTTATTAATCAAATCTGTGGCGATTAGTTTTTACTTCCCTAAAGGAGAAAGGAGAACAATGTTCTTCCATTGCTGGAGAAGAACACACCTGAATTATGGTTAATTGGGCTTTTATAGATATACCGCAACAACAAGTGTCATCTCCATTGATTGTTGTTGCATCATGATCTTGCTACGGTTTCGCTAAGAGAGTGGGGCTAGCTGTTTCCTTATGTGGGGAGCAGCAGGCCGTTCTCAGCCCAAGGCACTGTGCATGACCATTAGTGACAGCATAGAGGGAGGCTGCTTCCATGCGGAGGGACTTTTAACCAATGTTGCGCCCTTGTCCTCTCCACCCTTCGCTCCTTGGGAGGAAGAGGGACTTACCTGATTGGCAAATTGGGAAAAGAAATTGAACTTAGCATCAGTCATCTGCCCCTTTAGAAGCCAGGCTGCCTGCAGAGTGCATAACCTGGTTTGCTCCCCAATGCTCAGATAGCAGCCTTGCAGCAGAAGATCCTCCTTTCTCAGCGATTCTAGGAGTTGCCTGGCACCTACAATTATTGAGCAGTAAGCTTGTCTAAAAAGGGGGTGAAATATTCACAGACCCATTTAGTTGAGTATCTAAAGTTATGCTAAGTATCTTGTGAATTAAATCAGAATAAAAGGAGCATTCACTTACTTATTGGACCCTGTGACAATCCCCAGCACAGCATGTTGCGGTGCTGATCCTCCCCGGCCTGCTACTCCACACCCGTGTCCGGGCAGTTAAACTGCATCAGCGCTCGGTTAAGGTTTGACAGATGAAAGGTTAAACAGAAGTGTGAAGACTGCTTGTGATTCTCTATTTTCAGATATTTATCTGTCTAACAGGGGGAAAATGGGTTCTATGATTGAAATGACTTTGGTATTCCATGTCCTCTGTTCTTACCCTCCCCCACTCCCATGGGCACACCAAAATATCAATAGATGTGTGTCTTTCCGGGCTTCCATTTTCTTTAGATCCAGGCTTCCCTTAGAGACTGGGTGAGTGTTTTAATGTACTATGAACAAGAGAACAGGACACCGTAGTCTGTTACCAAGCTTTCTTGAGACTAGAGAGAAGGTATTACACATTTCCCTGTGGAAACGCCAACCACAGTTGTCATTTGAATGTGTGTTTTTCACTGTCCCCAACTATAGATGGACCTTGATGTTTCTTCTGAAAACATCCTCTTGGGAATGTAGCAGGGCCAACTAGTACAAGATCAGCTTCTGAATCATGTTTTGTTCTGATGTAGAAGTGGCCCATGAACATTTCAATTAACGGATGCTATAAACATTTAGAGAAAGGAAGATGACACCTGTGCCCCATGAGTGAGCTCTGGCTGCTAAACAATTTCAACTCAACCACTCTCAAGGCAGGGGGCTCCTTTCTGGGTCAAACAGTGATTTTCATCATGTGTGATTCCATAAACGTTCATTCAGAGAGGTGGAACACACAACTGTCATTTCTTTGGGATGTGGTTTACTGAGGACTTCCCCTGCCTGTATTTTCATGGCTAACAACAAGACTGGGAAGCCTGTTCATGACTGAGAAATGTTTGTGAACTTTTAGCTGGGAGATGGAGAAAATGGTTATTCATTTAATACTATTCATTTGTTCATCTATTTATACATTCTTTCATTCATCAGATAATGCTTACTCTGTGTCATTCTGTATCAGCCATGAGGGACGGATACAGAGACAACTAAGACACACATCTCAGCACGCTCCCAAGCTGGTGGAGGAAACAGACCAGGTTACACGAAATCCTAATAAAGTGCACCACACACTGTAATGCTAGGAGCATGGAAGAGCGTCCCCAAACATTCTGTCCTGGAGAATCAGTGAAGGCTTCTCAGAGGAATTGGTGTAGGAAGTGACACCTAATATGAGCTAATCGGATCATGCTGCAGCCATGTGGGATGAAGCGTGTTCCTAGCAGACCAGGAGGAGGGCATAGCTGGCCAGGACTGCAGACCTGCAGAGTGGGAGAAAAGGTGATGGAGTTCTGCTCATTAGGCACCCGGTAGGGTCTCATCTTGCATTATTTTTAAAATGATACTTATTTAGGGCACGTTGTGTATCGTGACGCGGCTGCCTCTTTATTGCCATGCCAGTTTACATCAGATGCCACACTTGGCAATTTTATGTGAGTTATTTTGATCTCTTACAACAACCCTTTCAGTGCAAGATCATTATTCAAATTTTACACATTAAAAAAACTGAGGGTCAGTGTGGATAAATAACTTACCCCAGTGTACACAGGGCCAGAATGCAAGATCAGGGCTTCCCAATGCCTGGGCTCTTTTCGCTAACCTCTGCTGACCCTCTGAGCACAGAAAGCACCAAGAACGGAGCACTGCTGAGCAAGCGGGCACCGTCTGCTGGAGTCTGTGTGGGCTTGAGCATCACCCACTCTAATGCCGGGCAGCACTGGATGGTGAGCGAGCCTCCTGCCTTCAGAACTCTGCAGGGCACCTGCTCATCTTCAGACTCTCCAGCCAATCTCCCTGTAGCCCCAGCCCCACCGATTTCATTCTTTATTAAGCTATTTGTTCCATCCCCACTGAAACATATTTCCAAAAATTGTGGCCCTAGGAAGGCACACTTCTAGGCCAGAGGAGACTTCAGCTTCTAACATGTCAAAGAGTTTTGATCTCTCCTTCCTAGAAAGTATTCATCAGAATATTTGGGAAAGTCCATCTCTCCTCTCCGCTCTCACCACTCTCCCCATTTCTCCTCAAACTTGCCCTCTTTCAGACACCAGACAGCAGGCTTAGGGGAGTAGGGATTAGACATCAGGGAATATGTTTCTCTGAGACAGCTACAACTTCTTCCTGGTTTCTTTGAGTTCCAAATGAAACTATGCTTAATTGGGCTCTTGGTTCTCAAAGGCAGGGTGGATATTGGTTGCAGCTCATTTTCTCTATGCAGTTTTAACTAAGTGTGCCTTCAAAGAGATCACATTGCTGAAAGACGGAATTAAGCAAGAATGGCAGAACTCTGGCAGCAAGTAGCCTCTGCTCGTGTTTTCCATTGTAAAGCGTATAGGATTACCTATTATTCCAGATATTAGCTTTCTGTACCCAGCACATACATATTTAAACAGCGTAACAAATGTGCTATATTACAAAGCACCTATGTGTCACCAAGGCCCAGAAAGCCTGCACTTTGCCAAGGCCTAGAGACATCCTTCCAAGTTTCTTTCCCAACTTAGCGGCAGATTGTCTCCATGCTTTGGGCGGGCAGTCAGCCTGAGTTTAATAGCAAACATTCTCAAGTTTTTCAGACCCCCTGCATAGCACCACTTTCATTTGAATGTGGCATCTGCCTGCAAAGGAGCAAGTCCTCGGCACCACCAGGGTGGCTCGCATGCCAAAAGCCAGACAGGCTGCACTTAAAGTTCTCTCCAAACAACAGGGCTCAGGCTCCAGACTGTGCCCTTGCTTGCTCTGGAGAACATTATCAGCCTCGTGGTTCAGGGTTAAGGTTTGGGGTTGAGGTATTGTTAGTGTTTTCATCACTTGCAGAAATGTACAGTCTGACAATCCCCATGCCCGGAGATCAAAGGCAAAGGAAGGTGTTATCTGCTGTCGGCTGTGCTGTGACTCTAAGCACATTTCTGGTGGGCTGACCTCAAGGTGAGCTGGAGTGGGAAAGAGTTCTCCAGCAGACAGCTGTCTGGGTGTGGGTTCACGTAGGATGGTGTTCTAAGAGCAAAGTCTCTGTCTCCTCCTTTTGGGCAGCCCCACTAAGCCTATCCTTAAAAATATGGAGTACTTTGGAAATGGTGCTTGATTAGCCTGGGAGGGAAGCATTCCAATTTGTAGAAAGATTCATCTAGTGAAAGTTAGGGGCTCTGGACAAGCACTCTGGGTCTGCCACTGGTCTGCTTTCTGACTTGGGGTGAGACTCAAGCTCCAGTCACACTAACCCCTCAACCAGTTCCTGCCCGGGGCATGGCCTTTCCCAATTCTGCTTTCCACATGCTGCCTCCCTGATGGGAATGTTTTGCTCCATCTTCCCTGCAGGCTGGACTGAGCCTTTGTTCCCAAGACTCATGGTATGTGGAGCCTCCTTTCTGATGTACTGAGCATTTTCCTACCCTCTTAGCAGAGTAATCTGTCCCTCCTCTGTGTCCCCATTGTTGTACATTTCTGCTGGGTTGTTGACCACCAGACATTGTGTGTCTGTCACTGTCTAGACATGAGCACCTCCAGAGTGACTTCTTCACCCTCTGTGTCCCAGATGCCTGTGATGGCACCTGGTGGGCAGAGCTGAATAGTTGCCAGAGGAGTGGGCACGTGCGTGGGAGACCAGGCAGGTGGAAGGGGAGGAGGGCTCTCTGTGCACTCCAGAGGGAAGGCATGTCCTTTGGATGCAGTGGGAAATGTCTCCAGGTCCTCTGGCTGCTCCTGTCCTTTTTGTCACCGAGACAGCTGCTAGAGGGAACAATCTGCTCTCCTGTTGTAAGCTTCCCTCCTTCTCAAATTCACATGCTCTCCTTGCAGTGCTTTTGGTGCTTTTGCTTCATTCCCTGTTAGCTGAAACCTTTGTCAAGGCATGAAGTTTCCTTCAAGTAAATGCTTTGTTTCCCCTCAGGTCACAATGCCTGGCGTCTTCTGACGATCTCTAAGAGGCCATTTTCTCTCCTTGTCCTAGATGTAGCTCTCGCACCACCCCAGGTCCATGCAGCTATGCCCAGCCCTCCCTCTGAGTCTTGGCCATTTGTATTTTCTAGACTAAAAAGTCTGAGCAAGAGTTTGAGCTATTCTCACTGTTATGGTGCCAAGTTGCTGCCACTGCTGCCCTCCGTTGCAGGTCGAAGAATGTCGTGCATGGATCCAGCTGACCAAGAGAGGTTACTGGGCCAGGGAAGCCAAGAGTTAATGAATTTTTACTAGTGGGAGACAGAAGACAGAAAAAAGCCAGTGGGAAGATCATTCTCCCTTCCCTGACCCCATCCATTATTCTGAGAACAGGTAGTTCATATTTTCTCTCAAGATGATATGAGAAAAAGAATAATTGTTATTTGCCATGAAACTGTGGCTGAATTGGCAATCAACCCTCCCACCTTTACATTTGTTCCTTCCCTGAAGTCCCCTCTTACCTCTGGCCTGTGTCTCTGGAATTTTGTTTTGTGTGTTTGTTTGTTTGTTTTGTTTTTTGCCTTAGGCTCTGTTTTAAGGTGGAACTGAACTAAGACAACTCCCTTCTCAACTCAGGTTGCATCAACTTCTTTCATGTGCCCATAATATAAAACACACATCTCTTTCACTTTAACACAATATTGTCTATTTACAGGTTTCTCCTTCTGGATTACGTATCTCTGGAAGACAGAGATCATAATATAATTATTTTTGAATCTCTGGCACCTAACACAGTGACTGGCATAAATTAGAACTCTGAAAATAGTAAATAATTGCTGGATGGTTGACTATAACATTAAAAGAGAGCTGGATTTCTTCTGACCAGGGAGAGATTCCAGCAGATCTGAAAAATATTGTAAATTATTTGACATTTCAATGTGTGGTCTCTTTTGGCTTCACCTGAATTGAGTCGGGGAGGGGGGCAGTGCTAGCAATCACCTCACACTACAAGATCATCATTACTATCCAATAATTATAATAGGAATTACTACAATATTTTGGGCACTGATGTGCTACTATGCTATATTAGATGAGTCACATATATGTAATCTTGTTGCAGCAAATTATGAGGTTGTTATTATATACTTGGGACTTTTTAGAAATGTAACTGGACAACTGACCTTGACTGTTTTCATTTGTGAAAGTATATAAAAGATTATTTTAATTATAGTTTTTTTTTTAAAGATTTTCTTCCATTGCTAACACTGCATCTACTAATCGGTATGTAAATGTCCAAGGGCAGAACTGCTTTAAAAAAGAAATGACTCACTTTGGGCTTATTTAACATAAATGAGACTTTGTACCCCAACCCTCTTACTCTACTTTTTGCCCATATGCATGCACAGGTTGTGGTGTGACATTAGCACACATAGGACAGAATGAGGTACCTCAGTCACCGTGCATCTTCCTGGTTCCACTGAGGCTGGCAAGAAGGAACAGAGGGATTTATAACCAGGGCATCATGGACAATTATGGGATTCCAAGTTGGACTTACATCATTTTATAAACCCTCAGAAATCATATAAATATTTTTATGTGCATTTCAGAGGTGTATTTTTCTACAGTGAGGCTTATGTCAAATTCTCAAATGGGTTAAGAATCACTGATTCAAAGTAAACCTCCAGCTTCGGGAGGATACAAGGGGGTGAGCAGAGCTCTCTCTCTTCAAAGTTCTTGAGGGACAATTGAGTTCTGAATGACCCCGGACCATGAGAATAAACTCTCTTGATCACCGTCACTTTAGGCACCTGAGTTGAAGCTTAGGCATGAAGGAGCTCACAGTATGTACTTTTCTCTCTCAAGAGCTATAAGGACCATAGGACTTAACCTTCACTCTCTCTGTGTCCTACCCCTATAGTGGCTCTGTTAGGATTTCATATGGTGATGCAATCCAGCACAACTTGTCCAAAACAATATTAGATTTATTCCTTTTGTTAGAAGGAAGATATCATTAGTATGTGGTCATTTTGGCAAAAATCTCAACTCTTTGTTCTAGGCATGGGTTCAATCACCTGTTGCTAAGATACTGTAAAAAAATATTATCTGTTTTTAAATGTTGCCTTTTAATTGAATAAATTGTTGCTTTGAAATATCAGTGAAAAGGTTAAATAGGTCTTTGAAATCATATTTTTTAAAAAACTGGCAGATATATTTCTGAGCATTTTAAATGAAGCAGCTGCTATCTCAGTGGAGTTCTTTGATGAGTTTAAAAGTGCAACTGGATTGGTGGAAATAACTGAGACATTCAATTAGATCACTGCACCTTGAAAATACTGGTCATAGTCATTGCTTCTGCCTCAAAGGCATGAGGGAAAAATGCAGATATAGGCCCATAATCCTGATTTGCAACCCTAAAAGCCAGATTCAGAGTTTCTTGGATTTCACAATGATAGTGTAGCGTCTCTACTCCCAGAAGGATCCAGTCCAGCACCTTGCAATCAAATACATTAATATTTCTGCGACAAAACATTTTGGGATTTACATTAAGATTTCACATCAATTGAGGTCTAACTTGGTAGCCAAATGAATTTGCTCAAACTTATGAAAATACTTGGGTTTTTAGACCATTTTTTAATTTTTTTTGTATTACCAATAAGTGACTATGAACCAATAAAATGAAGGGAAACTTTGAATTGTACATAATTCTGAATAATTTCAGGATCAACTTAGACCCCAAATGGCCTGGGAAGTAGCAAGGTCAGGAGTCTGGAGTCCATGTGGGTTAAGAAAGCTTGAAGGAACGGATCGAACACTTACCCGGAGTCCAAACTAGGCGTGGTCAGCAGTGACCATCAGATAAGGACAGAGGTCCTAGACTGTGGATTACACTCAGAAGGACAGAAAAGAATTTAGAGATGCTGATACCTTCCAAATCCTATCATCTTAATAACTATCTCTTACCCAGCATTGTTGTTGCACTAGGGCAGTGCAGGCCAGGCTAGGACTCTAGAAGACTATGATAGTGTCTAGGCTGGTTTCCCTGCCTCATTCCAGTCTTTTATCCAATCAGTCTTTTATATCTGCTCCCATTGTGGCCTCTAGAATGCAAATCTGACCTTCCTACTCCCCTGATGAAGCATTTCAATGGTTTTTCATGACCTGTAGCACAAGTCACTGGATGAAAAGGCCCTGTCCTGTCTCCATCTTGTCTCTAAACCCTCACTCTTTATCTCAGACTGTAGCAACACAGTTCTGCAGATCATGGTGACCAATGTCTCCGTATTTGGGGTGCTGTCCTCACCCCTTCCTTCTTCACATGGCCAATTCCCGCCTTTTCTTCAAAACTTGACACCAGTTAACTTCTGTTCCAGGCCCCAAGGTGGAACATCAAAATTGCCTGTCTGTGGACTTTCCTCCACCATCTGACTATGACTTTCTTGAGATAAAAATCCATCTGTCTTCTATCATATTACCTCTCAGGGTAATAGTTTGGGACTAGTTTATGCTGAGTAAAAAGTTATTGACCCATGGGTGGAATGTCAAGGCAGACAAAAGGATAGAATCCGGGCAGCCAGAGAACATGAAAAAAACAGCAGCTTGGTTTTTACTTTGGGGAGTGAAAACATGAAGGATCCTTAGCCCTGTGAAGTAGCTATAGCCACAGACTCCCAGGTGTTGTAAATAAGGATGATCATTCTACCTTGGAGGTGTTAGAAAGGTCATGACATAGTGAATATACTACCCTGACAAGAATATGACACAGTCTGCCATTTCCTTTGTCCCCAAGGATATGGCCGGGGAAACAGAATTGTTTTAACCAAAAGGAAGGGCTTTCCTTATGCTGAAGTTGGGTGGGTAGTATGATGGCTTTCGGAGAGCACTTTTGACAATAGGGCTCTGTGCGTCTGTGAGAATAAAGTGTGAAGTAACCAGGGAAAGATATGGGAAATAGACTTGCCCTGGTCCCTAAAATACTAACACTTTTGGTTGGCATTTCTTGCTGTTCGCCCTTCTGTAGAGTAAGCTGAACTATCTCACAATGGACTCTCATTGTCTTGATGACCTGGGGATTTTAAGCAGAACCCACAGAAGCCCATCGTGGTGTTGTGGATAAAGCACTGGTCCTGGGAGCTACAGTCCACCGAAATCCTAGGTCTGAGACTTACTGTGCCTGTAGGAAATTAGTTATCGACTCTTCGCCTTCAGTTCTTCTCTAAAACAGAGATTATAACACCAACTGTAAAGGGCTGTTGTGAGTATTAAACGAAAAACTTGTGTGAAAGCATTTTTCAAAAATATGAGCTCAAATGTATGTGTGCGTAGATGCCTTAGAACATTTTTTACCTGGATAGTTGATATAAGAGATAACAACATCATTCTATTCTAGGCTAGATTTTTGATGTTATGGTAGAGAAATATGTTACCTTAATTATTTCTGAAGTCATTAGGTCAAGAATGACTTTGTATATTTGGAATATAGCCCTGAAAAAATTCTAAAAATTTTAACTTGATATATATTTGTGCTGTTCATATTAATGCTGTTTTTATTTTATTAGTTTTGTACAAAGTACAATGTCAGTTAGACCCTTTATGGCCAGGAACAACATGAAGTCAAATCCATTCAAAGTAACTCCACACAATTAATTAGCAGAACAAACCATCTATGTACAAGGCCTGCAAGCATTTGCAGACAGTGTGTGAGCTAGAGATGTGAGAGTTAACCATTAGGATGATAAGTGCAACCCTAAGGTTAGTTTAACAGGGGAGTGGAGATGGGGAGGGAGGAGTGTGAGAGCTAGGATCCTCATCCACCATGACAGGAAGATGAGAGAAAATGTCTAAAAAAGGTAAGTCAAGGGACCAATTATAGGTGTGTTGTTTAAACATATGAGGGAAATGCTTGAAGAAACAGTTCTAAGGTTTGAATGTGGTTGTCCTAGGAGGGATTGGAGTGCAGACTGAGGAAGGGGATTTAGAGGACTGTATATGCATATATAAATTTATATGTTAAATATATGCATGCATATGTTTACATGTATATATATTTACAGATATAGACACAGACACACACATACATATTTTATATGTTTTGACATTATAAGCTATGTGTATATATATATTAATTTTATAAAAATTAACATTATGTTTTAAAAGGTTATCAAGCAAGTTTTTAACATGACTGTAGTACATACACATGTACATGTTCACTAGCAAACAAGAGACAATAAAATATCCTTTAAGATCTAGGATTTTCACTTTATTAGTGTTTATTGAATTAAAAAGAATTTTTCTTGTAGAATATTTAAAATCACTCATGGAAGACATTTCTTCTAATTAATTTTTTTGGTAATCCAAGCCTGTATATTCTTAGCAAGAGAAAATATTTAAGTATGCATAAATACCTAGAGCTCAGTGCCTTTGATAACAAGATTTCTGTTTAATACTATTGAGTCTCTTCTATGCCCCAGACATGTTCTATATGCTGTTTCATTTAATCCTCTAACCATATGAAGTCAGTGATACTATCTCCATTTTAAATATGAGGAAACCCTCCCAATAAGTAATGTAACATGAATTTAACTGAGATCTGCTTGAAGACCCAGCCTATGCTCTCTGAAGGTAAACTGAATAGGGCTAAAAGAAACAGGCCAAGACAGCAATACATTCATTAATAAGGAGGCAGCCATTACATGGCCAACTCAGAATATCCTGGATCCAGGATAGGGATGTGCAATGTGGCTTCAACTCCATGCTCTTAATTCCTAAACTATACTTACTCTCTTCCAAAAGGAAGTATAGACCCTCATACTCCCAGACATGTTGAGATTACTGTCCTTGGTATTATATGTATGACAGAATTGATCATATAAGCATTTTGCATAACTATCATTGCTCTTAGAAATCTTTTAAGTCATTTCATATTTTCAGCCATTACTTGACTTATGAATATGAAGCTTTCACCCCTACACTTGTCTTTGCTTTGCTATCAGGAGCAGAGTGTTTGTTTGTAAAGCTGATGTAGGAAGTGTTCTGTTGGGGAAGGAGGCTCTGGTTCCACCATCTAGCATCAACATCACAACAAGCAGGAGACCAATGTGACTGCTCAGGTGTACTGACCAGGCAACCTGTGACAGGGTCATTCATTTATTCACTTGTGCAATGCAGCAGTTTGTGGATGCCTAGTCTGAGCCTGGCACTGTTACAGTCATGGGAAATTCAGCAAGGAATAAGATAAAGTTCCTGCCCTTTTGAAACTACAACATAAGGGATTTGGGCTGGTGTAGTTCTTTTTTACTAAAGTTCTTCACTCTTTTAGGGCATGCAATACAGACAGTAGGGGAGTGGGGCAAAGAAATTAGAAATGTCTGCCAGACCCAAAGGAGGACCTTTGGTAACAGCTTCTATCACATCCAGGAAGCCCAAAGCTCGGTCTTTGGTAGGGTCACCTCTGGTGCCTAAAGACCTGAATTTCTAAGCAGTCCACTTGCATCTCAGAGGAGTACTTGAATTGACTGTTATTCCTCTATGCTCTTATTTGAAAGCCAGTGTCACATAGTAGTGGGTTTGGGGGTCGATATTCTTGGATTTGAAATCTATCTATCTAGCTACACTGAGGCAGGTTTTCTCAATTTTATCATTTTAAAACAATAATAAAAAATACATAACTTTTACAGTTATAGTAGAGATATAATGTATGAAATATAGAGCCCAGTATCTGGCATGTAAGTGTAACATAAATAGTAAGTAATATGCTAATGGTTGCTATTAACATTGAAAACAATATACTACTATCACAATTCATCTCCACACTGAGAACGTCGTCCTTAATATACCATGGAATTGGCCATATAAGCATTGTCTATAATTATCATTGCTCTTAGCAACCTTTTCACCATTTTCTCATATTTAGCTATTACCTTACTCATAAATTTAAAGCTTTTGCTCCTCCTTCTGTCTTCACTGACTAATGTCTTGGTCTGAGGGCTTGACACAAAATAAAAGTGCTGTCGTGTCTATTCTAGTCTTCATTTCTGCAGACTAAACATGTCCAAGTCGTCTGCATTTTTTAACCAAATGAAATCATAGATGTGTACATGGAAGAGTTCTTGAATTTTAAAGCTTAAGAAGACTTTAAACCCAAAGTCATGTGGCTAGTCAGTAGCTGAAATTGGTTGATAAAAAAGGTCCCCACATTCCTACCCAGAGTTAAGTAATAAAATGCACATAACAGTAACAAACAGAAAATAGAAACACAAAAGAGGGTTGAGTTACTCAATCAAGAATGTCTCCATCTAGTGGGTGCAACATTGTGAGTTTTGATTTGGGGACCAACTTTGTTCTATTATTGTCAGAATCCCTGAAGTCCATGTTAGAGCAAGACACTGACATATGCATAATGGGGACTTCCAAGCCTGGCTTTGCCGCCAGTGGGAACTTCTCTTTGAAGTTGCATCAGCTACTACTCTACCACACCCTTCCCTGCCAACTACCAGAAGGACTGGTTCAGACTTCAGTGAAGCTCAACTCATAGTGCCATTTCCTCAAAGCACGGTTACTCCCTTGACCATGGGAGCCCATGGGACAAATTTATGTGACTAGAGAGAAATATCAAATGCATGATTCTTCAACATGGGTTTTTACATTCCCAGCATTCTTTTAGTCACCTTTTTTCACTTTTGATGAGCTTGGTGTGAGATATTGAGTGCCAGTGGTTCTCCTTGTCCACTGGCCATGGCCCTTTCTGAGCACTGGAGCCCCAGGGTCCTGGGATGTGGGGGGCAGTGGTGGCTCACAGCCTGGATATGCAGGCATGACTTCTCACCTGCTTCTGAGAAGAAGTCAGACAAAGAAGAACTTTGATTCTTTTGGAGACTGGACAGAAAACCATTAGCTGTCTGGACCACTTGCCTTTCCTTCTTCTAATCTCAAATGTGCATAGGCAACCATCCTGGGAAGTGTGAAGGGATATAAAGAAGCATTATTTCCCTTTCAATTTTAGAAGACAGACGAGGCAATTTATACAAGTACTGATGTGATTGACGACTCCAATGGTAAAGAATTGTTGAACATGATGCTGAACAAATCTCCTCTTCCCAAATTAGACAGCACAATTCAGGCATATTGTATATGTTAGGAAGGTGTTCTGAATGTAACAGAGTATGTGAGCAGCAGTGGCTTCTACCAAAAAGGGGTTTATTTTCCAAAAACAAACAGAATGCCTGAGGTAGGCCACCTTTGGCCTTGGTTCAGTGTTTTGACCAAGTGAAGGCCAACTTTTCTATGATTCTCCTGTTCCACAAAAACAACAGGCTAGGGTCTTCATTTTAAAACAGATAAAGAAAGAGCATTATGACTTGGGAAGACACTCCTTTCCCAAGATGAGATTGGACTGACAACCAACTGAGGAATGATGAAATAAATCTCTGTTGGGGTGATCTCCTATGTTATTTGCTGATGAATGTTTGATTTCAGACAAAGCACCCCAGCTCTCAGGTCTATGTCAAGGTTGCTGCAACTCCAAACATCACATTTGTGTTCCAGGCTGGAAAAGGATGAGAAAGGAAATGACCTGTGCCAACCAAATCTTTGAAAAACACAGACTTTACCTTTAGGCTCACTGGCTGAGCCTGAATTGTACAGGAAGGGTTTGAAGGAAGGCTAGGAAACTGGGAAATAGGGCGATCATAATTGGCCTAAATCAATTATAAGCCATCATTTGGGCCTGGATATATCACTGCTCTGAGCAAATTTGTAGATCTCTTACTAAATAGTAAGGGAAGGGTGGGTGTTGTGCATTAAATATCAATGTATGCCACATTTTTGTGCATTCTCTAGGTCATTTTCCTTAAGCAGTGGAATATATACCCCATAGCATTATAGTCAATTGCTTAAGTGTTTTTCTTTCCTAATAAACTAGTATCTCCTGGAGGGCAGGAACTGAGTCTTATTTTTTTTTTCCTATCATATTTGCCACAGGGCCCAGGACATAAATGTTGCTTAATGTTCTATTGAATTGCATGAAATCAAGTGCTTTGCACAGAACATGTTGAATTCTAGAATTCTAGATTTACAGTACTAACGTATCATGGTTTAAAGGTGTGGGTAATGACCGTATTTGGCTTGGAGTGGAAGTAAGGGGATACAAAAGGCTCCACAGGGAATGCAGGTTTTAAAGTACATCTCGAGGAATGAATAGTGTCCATGTCTGGTTTAGTTTTATACATGCTTGGCACCTATGATAATAGTTTTTTTTTTTGTTGATGTTTTTTTTTTTTTTTTTTTGAGACAGAGTCTCACTCTCTTGCCTGGGGCGAGTGCCGTGGCGTCAGCCTACCTCACAGCAACCTCAAACTCCTGGGCTCGAGCAATCCTACTGTCTCAGCCTCCCGAGTAGCTGGGACTACAGGCATGCGCCACCATGCCCGGCTAATTTTTTCTCTATATATTTTTAGCTGTCCAATTAATTTCTTTCTATTTTTTTTGGTAGAAACAGGGTCTTGCTCTTGCTCAGGCTGGTCTCGAACTCCTGAGCTCAGAACGATCCACCCGCCTCGGCCTCCCAGAGTGCTAGGATTACAGGCGTGAGCCACCGCGCCCGGCCTCGATAATAGTTTTCAGTAATGAACTTTCCGTAATGCTTGTTGAGCTGAATTGAATTTGAGTAGGGAGGAACCAAGGCAGGAGACCTTTGTAAATAAAAGTTCATAAGTAGGAAAGGCAAACAGGCCTCCTTCCTTTTCCCTTCCCCGCTCACCTGCAAGCCCGAGATCACAAGTACTATCTAATGTTCGACTCCCAGGTACTCTCAGGCTTTGGGTCTTGGTGGAACATATTATTAGCTCTTTGGACTGAAAACAGGGCCGTTTTCCACCTGCATATATTCGGAGATCTGGTGTTCATCTAATATTAATTTGAACCACACAGATGACAGATTTGGCATATATAAGAGCAGTTACTTTCAGTCAAACTGAGCTGAGCTGCAGTCCTTTGCTAAGAAGGCCTGGTATCCAGAGGTCGAATGAATCTCTAGTTTTTAAGTCCCTGAGATGATGCTTCCCTCCCAGCATGTGATGCCACGCTGGCTGCTGCTTTATCGCATAGAGATCATGTCAGCAGAGTTATATTTACTGGGGCATTAGTAAAGATTCAGTTGGAGATTTAGGCCACTAATAGTTAACTATTGATTTGGAACCAAATAGCAAAGAAATTCTTATTGGGTTAGTTTGCTTTGTATGAATGCAGGTCCATAATCGTCAAGGTTTTGTGATTCTTAAAAAGCAAAAATGAAACAAAAGAATCCTTTGGAAGTGATCTGCTTTGAAAACTTTTCAGCAGTACTGAAATTGCTGATACATTTCAGCAACAGAGATGTTCCTTTTGCTACAGCATGGATAGCATGGGTAGAGAATTACGGAATATCAAAATTGCAGAAAAACTGAAGTTAATCAGAAGAGTATGGGCAACCGTCACCTCTAGCCAAAAAGTCTTGATCATGTCCATGCTGGTTGTCCTTGTTGTACTTGCCATTTAGGAATCAGTAGTTCTCTCCTGCTTTCATGCTGGAACTGACTGTTTGGAAATCTCTTTCTATAAAATATTACTACTCTATTTATTCAACATCATTTTCTAAAACTATGTTCCATGTGCAAAGCACTGCATTCCGTATAAAAGTTCTTGTGCTTTGGATGCAAAGAGCTTTTGAAAATGATTACATAAATGTGGCCTGGCAAAATAAGTCTATCACTTCTTGTAGTAGCATATGTATAATAGAGAGGATTGTGTGAGTTAAAAATTACATCTGATTGTTGATAAGAATGATATTAAATAACAGTGTCTTAAACCAGTTAGGAGCTTACTTTCTCTGGAGTAAAAGAAATCAGGAGGGAGACAGTCCAGGGAGAGTGTGATAGATGCATGCTGTCATCAGTGTTCTGGGCCCCTTTCATCTTTCTGCTCCACTATCCTTAACACATGGCATCCATCCTCAAGATCACAAGATGGCAGCTGGAAGTCTTGCTGACACATCTACATTGCAGGAAGAAAAACAAAGGAAGGGAGAGTGAACGAATGGAACACCTCCCAACTGAGTCAGGCCCCTTGAAGGGTTTTTCTGCAAGCTCTATTCAGCAACTTCTCCCTACATCTCATTGACTACCCCTAGATTCAAGAAAACCTGGGAAATGTCCCATAGTTTGTCACATTGCTATACCCAGTAACACAGAACTTTTGCTACTGAGAAAGCAGAGGGAAGATGGACGTTGGGTGTGTAGTTAGCAGTCTCTGCCACTAGGCTAAGTGAAACAGAGGGGAAAACATGTGCTTGGCTGTCAGAAAGATGCCAGCATTTACTAAAATTTGTGGAATCACTTAACCAATCTTGGATGATTCATTTAACAATTCTGCTTCTCAGTTTTCTCACTCATAAAATTGGGGCTTATGGTAAAAATCTTGCAGGGTTGTCTTCAAGATTAAATAAGATACCTCACAGTTCAGTGTGGTGTTTGGTGGCAACTCCTGTTGCTCTGAATGTGTGTGTATGTGTGTGTGTGTGTGTGTGTGTGTGTGTGTGTGTGTGTGTTTGACTTTCTAACAAAATGCTAAGAAGGCATGAATAATGATAAAAATTTATGATATTGACTAAAATGTCAAAATTTGAAAGGAATGTCTACCCACCATAAGGCACATAGTGCTAAGAAAAGAAAAGGAAAAAAAAAAGTCTTCATCGGGGTAGTAAAAAAAAGACTACATGGAAAAAGACAGGAAGGTACTTAATCCTGCCATTCTCTTCTCTGACACAGACACCAAGTCTGTATGAAGCAGAAAATGAACAGGTGTCACTCTCCCACTCGAAGGCTGATGTTGAAGCCATCTGGGCACACTCCTTGTGTACTTCTACCAGCCACCGCACAGCTCCCTTCTTCCTGTCTTTATACAAATGGCACATTTTCAGTGTGATGTACCCAAGATGCCCCCAATTTAATACTCCCTGTAGCCTTGCCTTGTCTTACTTTTCTCCTTACTATTCATCATCAAACATCCTATCTACTTTTACTTTATTTGTTTCTCTTATCTACTTTCTATCTCCTTCTACTAGAACATAAGCTCTTTGACAACAGAGATTTCTACAGTTTTCTTTGTTTTAGTCAATATTGTATAACCAGTCAATATTGTATAACCTAGGAAAGCATGTAGCATAGAGTGGGTGTTCACGAAACATGTAAAATGGAACCATTGAACTTTTCATGAGCTCATTATACCTCTTTTCTGCTTTATTTTTTCCCATAGCACTTACCACCATCTCATCATACATACACACACACACACACACATGTGTATGTGTATGTGTGACATGCATGCATATTTATTCATTCATTTATTTATTTTGCTTCTTGTCCAGTTCTCTTCAGTATAATATAATCTTCATGAAGGTGAGAAGGTTGTCTATTTTGTTTACTACTCTTTCCTAGCACATGTAATAGAACCTGGCATATAGTAAGTATGCAATCTATATTTGTTGATCTCCTGACATCCCAGCAACTACCTCTATTCAGAGACAACAATGCACCAAAGACATCTGGTCAGAAAACGTGGGGTGAGAAAAACCATGATGCATTCCATCCTGAGGATGAGGCCCTTGCATTGGCATGTGGGACAGAAACAGGAAGGACACGGTTGGCCGGACTGCTGAGACGTACAGTTTTCACACATTCCATATGTTCAAAGTATCAGACAAACAAAAAACAAAATAGGACCTACAAAGATTAAGTACCTATATGACTGACAGAATATTGTAATTTCTCAGGAGCTGTGAGATCCGTGTGCAGATGGTAGGCATTCAATAAATGTGTTAATATTTACATAAATCTTAACCAGCACCACCCCTCAAAATAGATAATTTCTTATGGACAGGAATTGTATTATATCCTTTGTTCTGACTTAAACACCACACTCAAAACACTGCTTATTGGACATCTGGTAAAGGTCTCACTGGTTGGTGGTTACAGACTTGGTAGAAATCCACATATAGCCAAGAGAGATTTGGAAGTCTGAAATGCATTAGGCTTTGACCTAATATCAAAATGCAGTGAGTGTCAGTACAACATTTTGACCAATGTCGGGTCAAGCAAATCTCACCATGACCCCTTGTGTTGACGTTGTTACAGTGTAGAGAGTCCATCCAGGATTTGATGACCAATCCCAAACTGGAGGCAACTGGAGAAAATGTGTGTGAGCGAGGGGGACACTGTGTCAGCCACTCCACAGTCCAGCACTGCCCAAGAGCTGCCCTAACCCAAAGTGTAGTAGAGGGAACACAGGGTCCTAGATTTGCAGAGCGTGAAATAGGGAAGAATGGCATCAAATGAGCTCTTCTTTGACTAGTATGTTGTGAATTAAGATACTGTGGATAGGTGAAGAGGATGAAGGCTCCCAGCTGGAGTGTCTCCTTTCTAGTAGCCATGTGCATGAAGCCAATGGGTTCCAGGCAGCAGAGTGCAAGCTTGCTGTGTTCAGTCCTGAGACTCTGATTACTTTGCACAGGGTTTGACTCGGTGTCCCCATTTGTTAAGTTCACCTTTCTGATTTCATGCAACTTACTTTTATCACAGCCACATCCTTTTTAACCCAACATTTCTTTTGAAATGTCTATCTTTCCCCAAGCATGACTTTGTAAATTCCTAATCATATTTGTTTGTTTTAATTGAACAAATATGTTCTGTGTCCTGGGTACAAGTGATGGCTCCTAATTGGTTGCATGCTAGCTCAGCTTATAGTTTCAGAGGATGGGATTTCTCTGGTTCTGGTTGGTCATGTGGATGGTGAGATAACTTTAAAGCTTGATTAAAGCAAGTTTCTCTAATGTCAGAGCTCCTTCTGAAGAAACAGGCATAATCCTTGAGGAACAATGGAGGCTTACTTGAGTTTAGAAAGTTAGAATAGAAATTTAAAAAAACAACCTCTGGTCCAATTTTCAACAGGACTGTATAATGTTCAAAAAACAAAAAAAGAAAAGAAAAAAAATGCCCCCCACTTGTAACCACAGGAAGCCAAGCATTTAAGTCAGAAAAAAGAAACCCCCCAAATCCCACCCCCAGAATCAACTGCACCATATTGTTTTCCATTTGTGCTGGCTGGTTTCAGATTTTCATTTTCTGTACATTATTATAAAAAGCAAAAGAGACTTTAAAAAAATTTGTTAGCGGTTTCTTTCTAAATCTCATCATCTAATTATTTTCACAGTGAACATTTAAAATGGCAGAAGTAATTCTTCCAAGAGCCTTCTCTCCCTGGATTCCAGGAGATGTTTCATAATAATTAGAAACCCCAACGGGTCTCTTAAGAGCCTTTAAAGGGTTCCATATGCAGACTTCCATATGGAGTGGTACAATATGTAGTTCTTCATTTTCCACAATGGAGCCTGACAGGTCTTAATTCATATTATTACATTAAATGAGATGCACATTAGTTGGTCAAACTGCTGGAGAGCTGGCCCCAAGTCACTGAGAAATACAAAACAATCTGGTAACCCCAGTATTGGCCCCCCTCCCACACACCACCCCACGCACACACACGCAGAGTACTGTTAATCACCATACAAGCACTCAATTACTAATTGGCTTCTTAGACCCTGGCCTTGAGTGTGGAGTGCTGGTCTTACTGATTTTATTGGAAATGTAGGGTGACTTAACACATCTCAGTTGGGAAACATCTGGGCTAAGCCAAAGATCAGTCAAGGACCAGCTAACATTCTCTTTTCCATTGGACTAGCAGAGAACTTTCATTTGTTCTTTGGGCATAGTGAAATACTATAGCTACAAAAGGCCCAAGGATCAGGGTGTCCTCTATTTAAAATATATGGCTTAACCAGATCTTAGTATTCCTTTATCTACCCGTGCTATGGCATTCTGTGCTAAGGTAGCAGGAAACAAGTATATGCAGACAATATTGGATACCTTGTCAGGTCTGTTTATTTATCATGTTCTGCTAAGCAGAGAGCACTGGTTGTCAACCTTACTATGACAAAAGAGGTCCAACTCATATACTTTTTTGAGAGTAAAATGCTGATTTATTCCTTTAAAGTCGTGCATGGTTCATTGCGTGGATAAGGAGTCTAAATTTGGTCTCTTGGTTGATGACATTTTAGGAGACTTTGATTGCTGAGGTTTTGTGCATCCTTAATGAGGATGTGCTGTGTAACTCAACTAGACCTCCAGTGAGCAAGGCAGCCACTAGAGCGTAAGTTAAAAAACAGCTTCTTTCCTTACGGAGTTTATATTGTTCTCACTAGATCAGACATGTGTATTTCACTTCAAAAATCTGTGAGATTTTCTAAAAAGCAACAACAAAAAATTCTTATCAGTATTTTTATCTTGACAAATTATAAACACACGCTTCCTACCTTTCTCCTTATAATCTGCACCCTCTCGCTCTTCACCACGATTTTAGTGCAATTATCAGTGTATGCCATTTGAAGATATTGAGGAAAGGTGCGCAATGTGAACAGAGAATGGCAGATCATCTCTTATCATTATGTGTTGCTGTAAGATTTTCCTGATTTATTTAAGATTTTCAAAAGAGAAGAAATGTGGCTCATCTCAGCATTTGATATGTGACATATGATTACTTGTTCCTTTTCCTTCTCCCTGCCAATAAGTAGTCAAAGTAGGAATGCTCATTTGCTTGAAGTCATGTATATCAATGCTATTTTGAAAATGCTAACATTATACCTTTTCATGAGGTAAAGAAAGCAGTGGGCAAACCGATTTCGTGAGAATGTTGAAATTACCTTGAATGTTGGTAACTGGGTACAAAATGAAGAATCCAAATAAAAATATGATTAGACAATTTTTATATTGCTTTTAGGAATAAGAAAAAACAAAGAGTATATGAAATTGCCTCTTCGTAGCTTTTGTGTCCTTTTCATTCTTTGATTTAAATTATCATCTACTGACATATAAAGGCTAACATTCCTCCACCAAAAACCATTAATTGAACAGCCCTGGGAAGCTATGTTGCCTTGTCTCTCTCTTTTATTTTTATTTTTTTTAAGGAGGAAAATAAGAATGTATCCCAATGCCATATCCATGTTATTATCAAATTATATCTCAATTCTGGAAGATCAACATTCTTGCCTTATGTTTAACAACAGTTTAGTTAATCTTCCTACTGTCCAGCTGATGAAAGAATAACCCTCTAACACAAAAGTTAAGATTTGCAACTGAAGATAATTTGAATTAAGAGTAAATAGACATAGGAGTCGGAGTATGAAGGAAGTCTAACAGGAGGAAAGGATCACTGGTCACCCAAACAAGAAGACAGAATATAAAGTATTGGAGCAGGTCTTTTGAGAGACATGAAAGCACGTTATCCCTGGCACTTGGAGAGAGAACTGGACCCTGGATCTCTGATGATGAAACTGGAAAGACTCCACAGACTCCTGAAGGGGCCGCACAAGAAAAAGGCAGAAAGAAATGGTCTAAGGAAATGAGTTTACAGGGCCAGGAAGTATTTCCCTGAGTAATACGTTGATTTCATTCATATTGGTATTCCAGTACAAAAACCTAACTACTCCCTTTTCCTGTCTCCCACTTCCCCCTACTTTTATAAACACCCTACCTTCTCTGTTTTGTTAGATACTTATAGCAAGATTGCTGTTCCCCTTGAGTCTTTATAATTGAGACAGAAATTATACAAAATTTAGGGTTTTGCTAGTTTCCTGACATCTCAACATCTGGTCTCTTCTATATATTTCCAGGTATTAAGTCAAACCCCACCGATTTGGACTAATAAGAGAAAAGGTCAATCTAATTTTGTAAGAAGTCTGCTTTATAGAATATTATACAAGTAAAGCAGTTTTAATTTTATTATTTTCAAAAGCCCATGGTGCCAAAACTATGACTGTGGACATTTACAGAGTTCTTATTTTATGGACAGACATGAGTTATTTGCAATCACTGAACTTAAGAAATGTTTTATATTAAGTTTAAATGTTCCTCCCTTCCCCCTCATTTACAATGATTATAGAACCAATTTCATTTTCTTAAAACTATTTTTATTTCTAGTTAAGGATATACTTTATTTCAAGCCCCATGTCAAAAACAGCCATTCAAATCAGTTGACCTCAAAGAAAGAGGATTGCTTGCATTTCATTCCCATCCTCACTAGTGCAGGAAATAATATGAAACATGGACAAAAGCAAAGAATTCAGAACCTCCGTGATCTTTCTTTAGAAAACAGTTTCTCTAAAAATGAATCTTCATTTTTTGAGGCAAAAAGTAAGTTACCTCTTAGTGTCTTTCCTCATAATTATCACCCTATTTTATTTTTCTCATAACAATAATCACTGTTTGAAATTACAATGCCCACTGATTTGTTTACTTACATATTTTATTTATATATTTTCCACACTAGCATGAAAGCTCATAGAAAGAGGTAAGGTCCAATCAGTATGGAAGAATAAGAAGAGAGGATCCACTCAGCATTAGCAGGTACAAAATAGAAGTCTCAACCACAGGAATTAATTAGAGGTGGTCTAGAGACCACAGCCCTGTTGGCTCTCAGGTTCTCCATCGCCCTTCCAGAAGGCAACTGCCTGCCTAGCAAACAAAACAGGGCAAACGAAACCAAGAATGCTGTCCTTCAACACTGCTCAACTTATCTCCTGGGAAAAGATAAGGCTTCTAAAGGCCTTTATCACTCTGGCACTTGCGGAACTTACAGTGTAATGGCCAGCTCAATGCTACGTGCGGACTTTACAATAAAGCCTTCTGGTTGACAATCGCTACCAAAGTTCCCAGTTAGCCCATTGTGTAAGAGAAACAGGATTCCAACCATCTAACAAAAATCAGCAATGCCCTAGATTCCTAAATATAGTGAACAACCAATATCTTAGCAGAAATATGAAGAAAATAAATAGCAATGATGCATAACAAGATTTTTCAAAGTCCATATTAATTAAACTCAAAAGAAATAGATAATTCAGAAAACATAATGAATTTTTAAAAAGTCACAAACATTAGAAACTTTCAAGGATCATAATAGACCTATAGCAGTGGACCCTAAATGAAAGGAAATTGTCAAAATGTCAGATGGAATTCAAATATGGTTGGCAAGTAAGATGAGTGGGATTGAAGAGAAAGTTGAAAGCCAACACAAAGAAGCTAAAAAAAATTATATCCAGGGTATATATTTTAAAAATTCTCAAAACCAATAAAAAAATAATAAATTAAGTTTGTAAAATAGGCAAGATTTGAACAAAGAAGATATATATTAATAAGTACAGATATGCAGATGAAAGGAGTATTAATATTATTAATTATAATATTAGGGAAACACTAATTAAAATGACAATGAGATACCCTTATATGCCCATTAGAATTGTCAAATATAAAAGAATGACTATATCAAGTGTTGTCTAGAATATACAAAAACTGAAATTCTCATACACTCTTGGTAAGAATGTATAATAGCACAACCACTGGTAAAGAGTCTGGCATTTCCTCAAATGTTAGCTGTGTATCCATTATGTGATCCAGTCATTCCTTGCCTAGGTATTAACTCATGAGAAATGAAAGAATATGGTCATACAAAGGCTTGTACCTAGATGTTCATAGCAACTTCCGTTTTAATAGCCAAAATCTGTAAATAATCTAAATGTTAATCAGTAGCTCAATGTATAATTAAATTGTGGTATATCATATAATGGATTACTGCTCATCAATATAATGAACTATTAAAACATGCAACAGCATTGGTGAGTTTCAAAATAATAATGTTTTGTGAAAAATCAGCTAAAAAAGAGTGTATACAGTGTGCTTCTGTGTATACAAAATTTAGAAAACACAAACTTAATCTATAATACAGCAATTATAAGAGTGGCTGCCTGGGAATGGCAGAACAGAGTAGGAAAATGTGGGGGCAGAGACTACAAAGCGCTATGAGAAATCTTTTGGGGATGATACATATGTTTGCTATTTTGATTGTAATGATGGGTTTATTTATATACCAAAATGTATCTAATTGTATTCTTTAAATATGTGAATTTTATTGTATGTCAATTATACCTCAATATGGCTATTAACTAATCAAATCCAACAGTAGATTGAAAAATAACATATCAGGATCAATTATTGTTCATCCATACTAAGAAGGCAAGAATGTGTTTTTGTAGTTTTATTTTGTTTTTAATGGACACATACTAATGATACACATTTATGGAGTATCATGTTTCAATTCATCAAATCAGGGTAATTAGCATATTCATCACCTCAAACACTTGTCATTTCTTTGTGGTGAGAACATTCAAAATCCTCTCTATTAGCTATTTTACAGTGCAATATGTGATACACTATTGCTAACTATACTCACCCTACTGTGCAATAGAACACCAGAACTCATTCCTCCTGTATAACTGTAACACTGTACCCACTGACAAGCCCTTCCCCCTCCCCCACCCCTCCCTAGCCTCTGATAACTGCTATTCTACTCTTTACTCTATGAGATCAACATTTTTAGGCTCTACCTATGAGTGAGAGTATGCAACATTTGTCCTTCTGTGACTGGCTTATTTCACCTAACATGATGTCCTCTGTGTTAATCCGTATTATTACAAATGACAGCATTTCATTGTTTTTTATGAATGAATAGTATTCTAGTGTGTACATATACCACACTTTTTTGATCCATTCATCCACCGATGGGCACTTAGATTGATTCTGTATCTTGGCTATTACGAATAGTACCGCAATAGACATGGGAGTGCAGATATCTTTCCACATACTTATTTAATTTCCTTTGTATATACACCCAGTAGTGGGATTTTTGGATCACATGGTAGTTCTAATTTTAATTTTTTGAGGAACCACCATACTGTTGTCCATAATGGCTACACTAGATTGTATTTCCACCAACAGCAAGTAAGAGTTTACCTTTCTCCATACCCTCACCAGCATTTTTTATTTTTTGTCTTTTTGATAACAGGCATTCTAAATAGGGTGAGGTGATATCTCATTGTGGCTTTGATTTGCATTTCCCTTCTAATTAGTAATGTTAAACATTTTTTCATATATCTGTGGGAAATTTATATATCTTCTTTTGTGAAATGTCCATTCAGATCTTTTGCCCATTTTTAAATTGGATTGCTTGTTTTTGTGCTGTTGAGTTGTTCTGGTTTCTTAATATGTCCTTGATATTAATCCCTGGTCAGATGTGGAATTTGTGAATATTTTCTCCGATTCTGTAGGTTGTCTCTTCACTCTGTTGATTGTTTCCTTTGCTGCAAAGAAGCTTTTTTGTTTGAAGTAATCCCATTTGTCTGTTTTTGCTTTTGTTGACTATACTTTTGAGGTCTTGTCCAAAAAAAATTTGCCAAGACCGATGTCATAAAAAGGTTTCCCTGTATTTTCCTCTAGTAGTTTTTATAGTTTTGGGTCATACATTTAAGTTTTTAATCCACATTGAGTTGATTTGCATAAATCATGAGAGGTAGGGGTCTAATTTAATTCTTCTGTGTGTGGATGTTCAGTTTTCCCAGCACCATTTATTGAAGAGACTGTCATCTCCCCACTTCTATTCAACGTAGTGCTGGAAGTCCTAGCCAGAAGAAGTAGGCAAGAGAAAGAAATAAAGGGCATCCTAATTGGAAAGGAAGAAGTAAAGTTGTCCCTGCATTGACTAAGGACTAACTACAGGCTGAGTCTGAAGGATGCAGTAACTATATAATCTCGGATCTTTCTATGGTTTAAATTCCATTTGAAGGCAGTTTAATTATTCACATGACTAAAGTTCGAAGGAAGTGCCTAATCACCAATTTACAGGATTGTTACATGGCTTAAATAAGAATATTATTTGGCATTTAGTTAGCCTCCAATGTTAGCTATTTTATTGATAGTGTTGTTTTTATCATCATCATCATTATTTTCAGTACAAGGAGTTAATCACGACATTCTATGAAGGAGAGAGGTGGAAGAATTCTTTTTGTTGCTGGATTGACAATTTTTGTTGCTGGATTGACTCCATGGATACCAACAATGACTGCAATGTGGTGCTTGGATAAAGGGTAGTCTATAAGAAAAATCAGAAGTAGACACAAAGACAAAACTGAAAGGGAGAAGCATGGCTATTTTTGGTGCTTCTTTATTGGGGTGCCTTGTTATAAAACCTGCTTTGGTATTGGGTAGCATCCCTTGACCTTTTGGTGCTATCTCATGGTCTCTAATTAGCTCACTTCTACTTGGTGTGTTTCCTTTAGCATCGCATTTGGCATCAGCCTGGTCCCAGCATAACAATTTGGAGAGGATGAGAGACATGGATGGAAATAACTCCTCTAAAGTTACAGTGACCTTCTCCCATAATGTATTGTAATGTGGTGGTAATGATAGATATACTAGCTTCTGTACTTGAAGTTAAAAGAAAATTCAGTTGTGTTTTCTTTTCACCATCCACAAACTGTTATTTTGTAATAACAGAGGGAAGAGTTTTCTATAGCTGCCCTGTCAGTGGTTCCAAACTGGAAATAACATCCAACCACTAACTGCTATTTAATTTTTTTTGTTTTTATTTTATTTCATGCATAACTATGTTTGCACAGCAGAACAGCACACATATGAGGAAATATCACTTGGAATAGCAGACAATCTAGCAACGTCATGGTCTCTACCTAGGGTTTTGCCTTTGGCAGATGTAGTCCCTATTCACTTTGGTGAGTGAATAGTCCCTACTCACTGAAAAGACTTTATTTAAATAAAATAAAATCTGTGGGAAGATAAAAAAAAATGGCAAATGGCACTACATGTCAAAATATGAATTTAGTATTTGTGGTGCTTTATTTCTCTAGAATGGAAAGCGCTTCTAAGAGAAACCTCATCACCAAGTGCAAGTGTGGCTGCTGAGTGGCGGGTGGGAGACCAGAAGGAGGGAGGCTTGGTGTGGAGCCAGCAGAAGCCTAGATGCTCAGTGTATAATCTTTACATGCAACCAAACCCCAGACAGACTTCTTGTGTTTCTGAGGGATGCTCCTGGTTTTTCTCAGGGGTTTCTATTTTGGGAGGTTGGCACAAAGAGACATCAGCGGATATTGGCAGAACCCATGTCTCTCTCCAGCTGCACCAATGGAAATCGTCATGTTACAGTGAATCATCTTTTTGCTTTGCCACTGGGACTTTGTACACCATGTTTTCTGCTCCAACACATGCCTGGTGACCAGGAGCAAGAGGAACCCTTGTACTTCAGGGAGTTTATAACCCTCTCCTTAAAGGAGGGGCCCAAACCCAAAGAAAAATCTATAAGAGCTAGACTCTTTGAGGTTAAGACAGAATTGTCCTATTTTCCTCCATGATTAAAATAGTTCTCTTGCATCAGGGCAGGATAGTGGGGCAGGTAATGGTGTGCTGTTCCTTTTCTGGCACCTTCTCCCACATCATTTTTCCTCTTCCACTCCAGCTTACTTCTTGTAGCAGAGAGAAAAACATAGCATTTAAATTCATGAGTGCTGATAAAGTTCCAAGTCAGTATTGTAACTACTTGCGTTTCAGTTTACATATCTGTCATATGTGAATAGTAACCACTTCCTCAGGATTGCTGAGAAGACGTAATTAGATAATTGAGTTTAGTACATGTAAAATTTTCCCAGTGAAGTTTTTCTGAAGGTAAGCCTTTTTAGATCCAAGATTTTCAACCTAAGGGTTACTTCCAGAAGAACTTCGCTGGGAAAATTTTACATGCACTAAACTCAAGTGCTCTATACATGATAGTCATATTTTTTTCTTTTGTATATCTTGTTCCAAAGATAGGTCTAACAAAACTAACAAAAATTCAACTTAGAGCTATTTCTTAACTGATCTTACTTTATGAAAGCTTGTAATTTCTTCTACAATATACCAGGCATAGATATAATGGCATTTCAGAATTATGCTCCAGTTGTTATGATGGCTACAAAGCTAGATGATACAGGAATTAATCATACATAGCCCTGGCCTTTTAAGCAGCTCACAGTCAGATAATAAGATAGGATAAAACTGCATGAAATTCCCTATAAACTAGTCTGAAGCAGGGCGGAAGGGGGAGTAAATCAGGATAAAATTTGTTTCTTTGAGGAGGTAGTGCTTGGGTTGGTACTTGCATTATGTTCATGAAAATATTTGTAAAGATATGGATATAGGATGGTTGGATACACAGGACACAGGGTATTTATACTTTAGGCTTCTCTTTTTTAAAATTTTATTTCAGAATGTTATGGGGGTACAAATGTTTTGGTTACATAAATTGCTTTTGTGCCATTTGAGTCAAAGTTATAAGTGTGCCCATCACACAGATAGTGTGCATTGTACCCATTAGGTGTGAATTTACCCAACCCCTTCTCCCCCATCCTACCTGTTTGATTTCTGATGAATGTTATTTCCATATGTGCGCATGGATAATGATCGATTAGTTCCAGTTTAATGGTGAGTACATATGTTGTTTTTTTTCCATTCTTGTGATACTTCACTTAGAAAAATGGTTCCCAGTTCCATCCATGATAATACAAGAGGTAGTTCACCATTTTTTCATATGGCTGAGTAATACTCCATCTTATACATATACCATATTTTATGAATACATTCATGTATTGATGGACACTTGGATTGTTTCCACATCTTGCAGTTGTGAATTATGCTGCTATAAATGTTTCAGTGCAGGTGCCTTTTTTATAGAATGTCATTTTTTCCTTTGGGTAAATACCAAGTAGTAGGATTGTTGGATAAAGTGGTAAGTCTACTTTAAGTTCTTTGAGGTATCTCCATACTACTTTCCATAGAGGTTGTACTTGGTGCAGTCGCACCAACAGTGTATGAGTGTTCCTCTCTCCCCATATCCACACCAGCAATTGTTGATTTGGAGTTTCTGGTAAAAGCTATTCTCATTGGAGTTAAAAGATATCTCATTGTGGTTTTGGTTTGCATTTCCCTGATGATCAGAGACTTTGAGCATTTTTTTCATATGTTTGTGGGCCATTAATTTATCTTCTTTTGAAAAGTTTCTGCTCATGTCTTTTGCCTACTTTTTAATAGTGTTGCTCGATTTTTTTCTTGTTGATTTGCTTCACTTCTATATAGCTGCTAATTATCAGTCCTTTATTGGTTATATAGCATGAAAATATTTTCTCCCATTCTGTAGGTTATTTGCTCTAATGATCATTTCCTTGGCTGTGCACCAGCTTTTTAATTTGAACAGGTCCCATTTATTTATTTTTGTTGTCACTGTAATTGCTTTGGGCTCTTCTTCATAAATTCTTTGCCTAGGTCAATGTCTATAAGAGGTTTTCCAATATTTTCTTCTAGAATTCTTATACCTTCACAACTTATGTTTAAGTCTATTATCCATGTAAGTTATTTTTTTTTTTGAGTGCTGAGAGGTGCGTATCCTATTTCATTCTTCTACATGTGGCTATCCAATTTTCCCAGCACCACTTATTGAATAAGGATTCTTTTCCCCAGTGCATGGTTTTGTCTGCTTTGTCAAAGATTAGACGGCAATACGAGGAAGTTTTTATACCTGAGTTCTCTGTTCTGATCCATTGATCTATGCCTCTATTCTTGTGCTAGTATCATGCTGTTTTGGTTACTATATCCTTGTAGTATAGCTTGATGTCTGATAAATTTATGCCTCCTGATTTTTTTGTTTAAGGTTTCTTTGACTATATGGGATCTTCTCTGGTTCCATATGAAGAGTAGAATTATTTTTTCTAGATATGTGAAAAATGATGTCGGTATTTTAATAGGGATCGTACTGACTCCATAAATCACTTTGGGTAGTATAGACATTTTAACAATGTTGTCTCTCCTGACCCATAAGCATGATATGCTTTTCCATCTGTTTACGTCCTCTGCAATTTCCTTCCTCAGTGTTTTGTAGTTTTCTCTGTAGAGGTCTTTCACCTCCTTAGTTAAATATATTCTTTAAGGCTATTGTGAAAGATATTGAGTCTTTGATTTGATTCTCAGCTTTACTGTTGTTGGCATATAGGAATGCTACTTGTTTGTGTACATCGATTTTGTAACCTGATACTTTGCTGAATTTATCAATTCCAGGAGTCTCTTGGCAGAATATTTGGAGTTTTTAGATATAAGGTCATATCATCAGCAAAGAACAATAGTTTGACCTCTTCTTCCCCCATTTGGATGCCCTTGATTTCCTTCTCTTCTCTGATTGTTCTGGCTAGGACTTGCAACACTATGTTGAATAGAAGCAGTGATAGAGGGCAACTTTATCTGGTTCCAGTTCTAAGTAGGAATGCTTTCAGTTTTTCTATGTTCAGTATGATGTAGTCTGTGGGTTTGTCATATATGGCTTTTGTAATTTTAAGGTAAGTCTTGTATATGCTTATTTTGCTAAGTGTTCTTGTCATAAAAAGGTGCTAAATTTTGTCAAATGCTTTTTCTGCCTCTATTGAGAGGATCATATTGTCTTTGTTTTTACTTTTATTTATCTGGTTAATTACATTTATGGATTTGTATATATTGAACCATCCCTGCATTTCTGTCTGGATGAAGCTGTCTTGGTCCTGATGGATTATTTTTTTTTGAAGTGCAGCTCAAATCTGTTTGCTATGATTTTATTAAGAATTTTTACATTTATATTCATAAGAGATGTTGGTCTGTAGTTTTCTTTTTTGTTGTGTCCTTTCTTGGCTTTGGTATCAAGGTGATATTGGCTTTGTAAAATGTTTTGGGGTGGATTTATTCCTTCTGAATGTTATGGAATAATTTCTGCAAGATAGGTGCCAGTTATTCTTTGTGGGTCTAGTAAAATTTGAGTGTGAAACTATCTGGTCCGGGAGTGTTTTTTGTTGGAAGATATTTTATTGCTGCTTCAATTTTGGTACTTGATACTGGAATGTTCAGGAATTCTATTTCTTCCTGATTGAGCCTAGGGAAGCTGTGTGTTTCTAAGAATTTGCCCATTTCCTCCATATTTTCTTGTTTATGTAAATAGAGATTTTTGTAGTATTCAGAGATGATATTTTGTATTTCCATAGTATTAGTTGTATTTTCTCCTTTTTCATTCCTGAATGAGCGTATTAGTCCTTTCTTTTCTACTTCTGGTTAATCTAGAGAGAGGACTGTCAATTTTGCTTATCTTTTCAAAGAACCAGCCTTTTGTTTTGTTTATCTTCTGTACAGTTCTTTTGTTATTTATTTTGTTTAGTTCCTATCTGATCTTGATTATTTCTTTTCTTCTGATGGGTTTGGGATTGGTTTGCTCATCTTTTTCCAGTTCCTTGAGAGGATTCATTAGATTGTTTATTTGTGATCCATCTTTTGAATGTAGGCATTTGTGGCTACCAATTTTCCTCTCAGGATTGCTTTAGCTGTATCCCACAGATTTTGATAACTTATGCCCCCTTTATCATTTAGTTCAAAGATTCTTTTGATTTTCATCTTAATTTTATCCTTCACCCAACTATCGTGCAGCAGTATGTTGTTTGGTTTCCATGACTTTGTGTAGTGATGAGTGTTTCTGTTGGAGTTGTTTTCTAATTTTATTTCACCGTGGTCTGAGAAGATGCATGGTATAATTTCTATTTTTTTAAGTTTGTTGAGACATGTTTTGTGGCCTAGGATGTGATTAATCTTAGAGAATGTTCTATGAGCTGATGAGAAGAACCTATATTCAGTGGTTTTGGAGTAGAATCTTCTATAAATATCTGTTAGGCCCATTTGTTCTAGAGTTCTATTTAAGTCCATTTTTACTTTGTTTATTTTCTGTTTGGAGGATCTGTTCTGTTCTGTCAGAGGGGTGATGAGGTCCCCAGATATTACAGTACTGCTGTTTATCATTTTCTTAGATCAAATAGGCTTTGCTGGGTGCACCTATGTTAGGTACATAAATGTTTAGGATTGCTATGTCTTCTTGTTGAATTTTTCCCTTTACCATTATTTAATGACCATTTTGTCTTTCTTTACTTTTGTTGATTTTAAGTCTATGTTATCTGATATAAGAACTGCTATATCACAGCTTTCTTTTGATTTCCATTTGCTTGAAATATTGTTTTCCGTCCCTTCACCTTGAGTCTGGTTGAGTCCTTGTGAGTTAGATGTGGTTCATGGAGACAGCAGAGACTTGCCTTGTATTTTTTTATCCATTCAGCCAGCCTATGTCTCTTGATTGGGGATTTCAAGCCACTCACATTTATGGAAAGAATTGATAATTGGGATGGATTTCTGTTCTTCCTATTGAGGAGAACTTTATTGCTCTGTTTTACCTTTTGAGCCATTGTGGTGACTAGGCTCTGGCCTTCAGCTTTTGTGGGTTTTTACACTGGTGGGCATCTGTGGCTATCTATGCCCACCAGTGTAAAACTGATCCATGCATAGTGCAATTCTCAGTACTTCATGCAGGTCAGTTCTGGACTTGGTGAATTCCCTCAGTGTTTGCTTGTCTGGAAAAGACTTAATTTTTCCATCAAATGTGAAACTTAGTTTTTCATGATACAAAATTCTAGGCTGGCAGTAGTTTTGTTTAAAAAGACTGAAGATGGGGGCCCACTGCCTTCTGGTTTTTAAGGCTTCCACTGAGAAGTCTGCTGTTATCCTGATAGGTTTTTCCTTGTGGGTCAGTTGTTGCTTACATGTAGCTGCTTGTAGAATTTTCTCTTTTACTTTTGATTTTGGCCAGGTTTAATATTACATGTCTTGGAGTTCTATTTGCTATAAATCTTCCCAGGATTCGGTGACCATCTTGTATCTGGATGTCTGAATCTCTGACAATATGGGACAAGTTTTCCACAACAATTCCCTCAAATGGATTTTCCAAGGCTTATTAATAGTACTTTCTTCTTCTCCATTGGAGATACCTGTAATTCATATGTTTGTTTGCTTCATGTAGTTCCATATTTCTCCAAGTGATAGCTCTGCCCTTGCTGTTCTCTTCTCTGCCTCTTTAAATGGTCGGGTTAGCTTGAGAGCTTTGTCTTCAAGCTCTGAGATTCTTTCTTCTCCTTGGTTTAATCTGTTGCTGAAACTTTCTGTTGTATTTTGAAAATCCTTGAATGACTCTTTCATTTTTTAAGTTCTATTATATCCTTCCTAATTTTGTCATGCTCTTTCATTACTTTTTGATTAATTTCCTGAAATATTTTGGGGGCTTCTTTTTGTTGGTTTTCAGCTTTCCAATTAATTTCATTTGTCTTACTTGCCATCCATATTCTGAATTCCATTTCTGTCAATTTCAACAATTTCCTTGTGGTTGGAGTTCACTGCTGTAGTTCTGCTGTATCCTTTGGGCATGTTGATCTGTCTTGATTTTTCATGTTGCCAGGGTTCTTTTGATGGTTTCTTTTCATCTGAACCCTCTTTTCTGAATTCTGGGTTAAAAGGTTTTAAGGACTCCTCTTCCTTGTTGGGAACTCTCCAGAGAGTTGTCGGATATTCAGGTTGGGAGCTGGACAAGACTCTCTTCACTGAGGCTGGTGTTGTGGGGATTGTTCTACTCAGGGTCTCACCACAAAAGTAACCACAGCAGCTGGATAAAGTTGTCGTGGGTTTCCAGGTTGTAGGTGTTTACTCAAAGTAGGTCACAGTGTGCTGGTGGCTTGAGGCTAAGGGTTTCTGGCAGGGTTTTGGACTTCAAAGTAGTTCTTCCAGCCCTGCCTTGGTGGTAGAGGCTCCAGGTTGGGGTCTTGAGGTCCAGGGGCAGGGCCATAGACTTGGGGATGGTATTCCTAGCAGGAATTCTGGAAGTGCAGGGGCAGAGACTCAGGCTCCAGCTTGAGAGCCTCAGAGCTGGGACTGGGGAGGAGCCATGAGCAGAGCCTCTGAGCAGGACCTCTGAGCCAAAAGGGAGCTATGCAGATGGCAGGCCGATCCAACCTGGAGGGCAGTGTTAGGGCCAAGCAGGCAGAAGGCAGTTGATGACTGGAGGGCAGATTTGAGGCCGAGCAGGCAGCAGGCCGCTCCTCAGGCACAGGGGTCCCGCAGGTGCCAGATCAGAAGTGCAGAGGTCACAGCTCTCCACACCCCCCCACCCACAACCTGCTGAAACAGTCATCCCAGGCCTCTCAGGTTGGAGCCTGCTGCACTCTGATGTGAGAGCCTCCATGCTGGGACTGGGGTGCAGCCAGAAGCAAAGCCTCTGAGCAGGGTCTCTGAGCCAGAAGTGGGGGTCATGTAGACAGCAGGCCTATCTGACCTGGAGGGCAGGGTTGGGGCCAAGCAGGCAGGAGGCATCTGGGTCCTGGATGGTGGATTTGGGGCTGAGCAAGCAGCAAGCTGCTTCTCAGGCACAGGGGTTGCGTGTATGCCTGGTCAAACATTCAGAGGTCACAGCTCTCCACACTCCAGCCAGGACCTGCTGAAATAATTGCCCAAAGCCTCTCAGTTCAGGGCCTGCTGTTCTCCAGTCAATTCCTGTGCCAAGGTCCCAATGTGGTCTAAGGATGAAGCACCTGGCTTCGAGTTCCAGGGTATGGCTCAGGAAAGGCACAAGTCAGTCTGCTCCCTCCCTAGCCCAGTGTAGACCCAGCATGGTGCACCTGACAGTTCAGGATGGCTTTATCTCTTGCCTGATACCCCTAGTGCCTGTTGTCTAGTGCAAGGGCTCTGCACAGACTATAGGCATGTCCCTGTCTGAGCAGGTAGGAGGTCTGTGGGGGAGGTGGGAGCCATCTGGTAGTGCTGCTTCAGGGACAAGCAATCTGTATGTAGGCAGCTGCCCGTACCTTTCACTTCTTTCCTTGAGAGGTGAGCGGGAAGGCTGCCTCTAGTCCAACATTTTTTTCCTTCTCTGGCCTCTCTTTTGAATTTCAGTGGCTATTCTTAATGAATTAGATCCATGAATTTGACTCAATCAGAATTTTGAGGTAGAAAGACTCATTGAAAATGCCAAATCTCTGATAGTCATTCTGAATTATTTTAACAATCACTAGTGTTTGACCCAGAGCAGAGGACACAGGTTAACTTATGTTCCAGGTAAGAAAGTTTTGCTAACCCTATGGAAGTTTATTAGATATGATCTAAGTGGGTAGATTTGGAGAATCCACAAATATATATTTTAAAAAACTTTGCTGATGCTCAGAAGATAATTTAGACAGCTTTGAAAGAGTTACCAAAAGAAACCAGATCAATCCTTCATATCCTAGAAGGATTCAGAAACCTGAGGAAAGGGGCTAAAAAGACAGTTCTTTTGTGGAGAATGCAGAAAGGGGCCATGCATTCTTTGGTGATGTGCTACAGAAAAATGTTAACAAAAAGATGGTTTTTACTCTTAAACCATCAACTGATTTTTGGCCTGCAAAACGCCAGCTGGCTTACATTACTTGTAATGTGCTTTGGTGTGTCTCTGATGATAAATATAAAGGGTCCTTTAAGATATACAGAAATATTAAGCAACTAAACATGCTCTTTCCCCTCCCTTTGAAAATGTAAGGAGTTGAAAGAAACATAGAGGCCTTTTATATATAGGAAAAGTTATGTATGGCTAAATCAGGTTTGCTCCCACTACAGTGAGCCAATGAGGACTTCTCCTTGGGGGAAAGAATAATTGCGTTTGAGCTCCAAAGGTTATGCCTCTAGCCTGGCATAAACAACCAAAACAAGGACAAAAATACCCTTCACAATTCAGCCTCAGTCCTCAGTCTATGCCCCAATAGTATCTAACAGGTTTATTTATTTATTTTTTCACCAGAAGTCACCATGTAAGCAAGACAGGTCTTTTTATCCTGTTGCATGCTGAGCGATTCCTATCACCAAGCCTTCCTCCACTCTTTCTGGAAGCAAAGCTTTCCTTGACCATCCTAGTTAACACTGATGTCTACTCCCTGTGGCTTCCTAATCCCAAGTTTCCCCAACTCCACTGTCCCAGGTGTCATCTGGGACCCAGGCAACATAGCCTCTGAGGTCAGTGGTCACAATCTGTTCCTATAACCAATGATATATGAGCCCTGTAAATACGTGTTTACTCAATGCTGCCTCCCCTTAACATAGAGCAGAGAACTTGGTTAACAATAGGATCCCCAAATATTTTTTGTTGTATATCTAATGAACTGGACTTTGAAATCATACCTTTTTTCTAGTTAAGAATGCAGCATATGGCCGGGCGCGGTGGCTCACGCCTGTAATCCTAGCACTCTGGGAGGCCGAGGCGGGCGGATCGTTCTGAGCTCAGGAGTTCGAGAGCAGCCTGAGCAAGAGCGAGACCTCGTCTCTACCAAAAATAGAAAGAAATTAACTGGACAGCTAAAAATATATATAGAAAAAATTAGCCGGGCATGGTGGCACATGCCTGTAGTCCCAGCTACTCGGGAGGCTGAGACAGTAGGATTGCTTGAGCCCGGGAGTTTGAGGTTGCTGTGAGCTACGCTGACGCAATGGCACTCGCCCCAGGCAAGAGAGTGAGACTCTGTCTCAAAAAAAAAAAAGAATGCAGCATATGATGCAGAGTTTTCTAGCATACTCTCCAAATTTGACTCCCCTTATAATTTCATTATTGTTATAAAAAAACCTAAAAGAGTCCCTTTATTTATTCACTGAATAAATACTTTATCCTAGGCTCTGCCCAAGGCTTTGGGGATAAAATTATAGGCAAATGCGTGTGACATACATAATCAAAGAATCACAAAGTAACTGTGAAAATTGATATAAAGGGAAAGAAAGTGATTCCTGTTAACCTTAGTCTTTTTCTTTCTATTCTTGGACCTGAGCATGCTCTGTGTTTAGGAGAGCAACCAGAGGGTGACTTGAAAAAGAACTAGATAGAGCATAGACAAATCATTCAGAGGTAACTCTGTGGTCTGTGACATAGCTGGTAACCAGAAAAATGGGCCTTCCCTTCAGGAGCAGAGACCGCATAGACCAGGGGAGTAGAGAATTTATCTGAGAAGCCAAAACCATTCCTCAAAATGAGGATGATTCTCAAAGCCAGAGTGTAATCAGTCTGCTTCTGAAGTAGATCAATATGCATGTCAAAGTAAAAACTATGAAAGTCTCTGTCTTGTCCTTTCTTCTTCTAAGCTTCCATTTTCTTGAGGCTGGAATGGTTAGTAGAACAAGCTCAGGATTTGGGGCCACACAGTCCCTGTCTGAAAATCCTAGTTTCACTAACTACTAGTTGGGGAGCTTGGGCAGCTTTCTTATTATCACTGAGGCTGATTTTTCTCATTTATTAAAAAAAAAAGCAACAGATAATAGTGTTTAACATGAAGAATGGTTGTTGTCTGACTGCCCATTCTAAGAAACCAGAATACTAGAACCTATGTCTGTAGTGGAATTCCAGGAGCCAAATATCTCCTGAAAAGAGTGAGGGGCTGATTCATCTTTGCAGAATGCAGAGTGAAGAGAAGGAATGAGGGTGTAACCAGGAAACCAGGGAAAGTAGCACATCCAAGGAGATAAACAGAGCACAAGAACCGGATATGAAAGTCAGTAATCAAGGAAAGGCAAACCAGAGCTAACGGGTCTGGAAAGAGGCACCTAGAAGGCAGATGCAACAGAGAAAGTTCTGTACCTAACTGGTTCAAGCAGTCATGAAAATTGATGGCAGAGAAGATAAAGGACCAATGACAGTGTCTGGCAGGGAGCAGGCACTCAAAACCTCTTTCTTACCTGCAGAGTTGCCAGGGGGCAATTAAAGTCATAAACATTCTAACAACTTTAAAAGTTTAAAATACTTTCACACATGTCTTCATGTGAAGCATGGCCCCAGCCAGCAGCCAAGATATCACCAAGGTTAATTTTCCCTCCATCTATAGTATGTAATATGAAACTCAGAAATTTTACCTGATTTGCCCAAGCTTCCACAGCTAATGTGATAACAAATCTCACTGTCGAATAGACTACCTGATACAAATTGAATGTTCTTAATATGATCAATGATTCTACATGACAGAACAACAGAATCACTGGAGGGAGCTTTTGAAGGAAATAGATTTTTGAGACACTCCAAACTTGCTGAATTAAAATCTCTGAGGTTGAGGAGTAGGACTCTGTATTTAAAATATTACCTCCAATAACTTTGAGACAGCTGCCTTGGAGTGGAGAAAAGTCGTCTGGGTGCAACTGCTTTACTCCACACAGGCGTCTGTTCAGTAGGACCGTGTTATCAAGCCTAATTACTCACGCAGTTAGAGCTAAGCTGGGGCTATAAAGACTTGGAGTTTCCTCTTTAATAGGCTATGAAAGTGATCCTGTTTTTACTCCTGCTTTCCCTGACATTTTTTTTTCCAATTACTATCCAATATTCACTTTAACAATTAAAAAATTCTTTTAAGAAGAATTAGGAGACACACAATCAATCTAGCCAGTGATTTGAGTAAATCCTGGGAGCGTGATCAATAAATACAGCATGATATTTTAATTTATCACTTAAAACATCACATAAATGACAAAAAACCTCTTAAATCCTATGTTTAACATAAGAAAGTAAATGGCAAAATAATTTCATAAAAGATATTTTGTTAACTGTATGAGAAACTTGAAGCATTTGAGTAGTGTAATTTCCTACTTCTTTACTAAATACGGCAACAGTGAAACTTCTGTCTTGAAGTCAGGAGATTAACTGCGTGTGACCCAGGATGAGGTATTTATCTTCTCACAGCTTCTGTTTCCTCACCTGTTAAATGGGGAACATTATATCTGCCTCACAGTATCCCTGGAAAGATTAAAAAGGATTACTTTATAAATGTGACTGTGACTAAATTAGGTACATTAGAAGAATTCAACAAAATTTAGTTACATCAGATCTACTTCTTAGGGATATTTGCAATAAAATCGTTCTTCAGTTACTCTTTCAGCTCTTTCATTGTCTTGTCAATAAATGGAGGTGTCTTCAAACAAAATTATCTCTACAATCTCTTACAAAGCTGAAGTTCCGTATTTTTATTATTCTAGAAGTTTTCTGTGTGATCTTCAGTTAACCAGAATTACTTCCAAGAAGCTGTATTTGTCACTGAAAAGTCAATGGGAATTCCTATATAATCAATAACATTATGTTAATGGATTATCAGATGTAGTTCATAGGATTTGCTTGTGGTCAGTGAATGCCAGTGTTAACATCAATACATTAAACTGCAGTAGGATGAAAGTCATGTTTTCTTTGATATAAAAGGAACTTCATGGCCTTTCGTTTATTTTTACAGGGCAAGAATTACTTTGCTATTGGCATGATGACACACCAATTAATGAAAATCTTTGGAAAAAACATGGGAACTAGATTTCCCTATCTCTTCAAAGTTAGGTGGAATCTGGGTTCATTATCCAGAAAGTTTAAGTTTGTCCTGGTACCTATCACAGTGTCTGATACAAAGTAAGAACTTAACAAAAACTCACCAGAGGAATCAGTAAGTGCATTTTTTATGGAATCCCATTAATCAATGTGGATTAAAACAAGCATGAATTTGAAGTTTTCATGCTTTAGTTCTTTACTTTGTTTTTTTCATTTTCTTTCTCCTCCTTTCCCCCATTTCTCTCCCACTTCTTCTCCTCCCCCCTGCCCCCACCCCGTGCCACCAGCTGGTCCAACACTGGTCTACTCTCTGCCATGCTGGTGGGAGCCACCAACCGTGGCCTCAAGCAGCAGTGGAATGCCAACAGGCAGAAGAGAAAGTAGCAGGGCCCCAGGATCATATTTTCATCATTATCAATAGACCATGACAGACACTGATCCAGTCTCTGATTTGGGCATTCGGTAAAAGGAAATTCTACATGAAGAGTTATCTTCAAAAAAATACTCCTACAGGGAGTTAAATCAGCAAGCAAACATGGTTGATAAATATTTCCATCCCATTGTTTTTGTAAGAATGCAAGCCACACCTAAGAGCACATTCGCTATTTTGCAGGGAAATATATGATGGTGCATACTTCATCCCAGTGTGCCAAGACTTATTTTAAATTTAATTTCAAACTTGTTGTTTTCTCCCTGTGCTATAGTATGATTTCACAGTACATCCTCCCATCTGCTGAAACAGAGAACTGCTTGCATTTTAGGCCGAAATGACTAATATTCATGAGGAATGAATCCAAATCAAAACTAAATGCACATTTTTGCATTTGTCCAAACCTAGCTATGAATTATCTCAGGCTATCAATAGAAGAAGAAGAAAGTTACTATCTGTAAATCCCTATTTGTTTTCCCAAATTGCAACGTTGGCAATGAGTATGACAGAAAAATGTTCAGTATTCCTAGTAGCCTAACCTGCCAAGAGAGATAAAGCCACTTTGAAGTCCAGGGACCAGAGACTACACAGATTTTTAACCAAAATGGGCCTCAAGCCCATCTGAGAGAGAAGTGTGCTAAAATAGGCTGCCTATTTTGTAGCCTCCTGAATCCAGAAGACAGAGCTCTGCTGACTCCAGGAGGTGGCAGATTTGAAGTTAGTAAAGGTAACCTTTGTACTACTCCAGCCACTAATGATGGTGGTGATAATGTTAATAAAACAATAATAGTAAAAACAATGTAATAATAGTTGATATTATTAATGCTTACGTTCACTATGTGATTGCTGGGTTCCAGCACTGTGCTGAGAGACCTGCAGGCATTAATTCATTTATTCCTTACAACACCCCTGCAATGAAGCAAATGCAGCTCGGTGGATAATGCCACAGCTTATACAGAGAGGAGCAGGCTCTGACCTTTTCCTCCCTCTGAAGCCCCTGTCTTTCACGTTTGTATGTTACCTGTGCTATCTCTATGCGTATGTTGCTACCTTTCTCAGGTGAGACCCACCTTGGACCTCCTTTTGGGACAACTTCTCCTAAAATACTGCCCCCAGAAGTCTCCCCCGCCATGCAATATATATACTGCACATAAAAATAATCTCTTCTCAAGGCCAGGTGGAAAGAATGCCTCAGAAGAGATCTGATTGTGTTGCAAAATAAATGGCATGCACACGGCTCTTTGGCTTTAACAAAGTGTCCTTGCACGCCTCATCTCATTAGAGTTTCTGTCTGTCACTGCGGATGAGACTTGGAGGAAGCGGGTTTCCAGTATGAGGTCACAGGAGCCAACTCTGGCCACACTTCTCCTCCTGGAGTCTCAGAAAAGTTCTTTTCTTTTGAGAGCAAGATTTTGTTTACTAAGCCAGATTTTCTGAGCACCTACCTTGCACAAGCATTAAGCTAGATACCACACATGTATTTCCATTAATTCTAACAGAAATTTTAAAAAAATATATTAAAAGATGTTTTGGGTTGGTTTGGTTTTGGCTGGTGAGGAAAATTACATAAGATGTATTAAGCAGCTTGCCCAAAATGTGAAGCCCTATTAAACCAGTGCTTCTCAACCAGGGGAGATGTTTATTCCCCTTTTCCCAAGCAAATTTGACAATGTTGGAGACATTTATAGTGTTACATCTGGAAGGGTGAAGGGCAGGGTTTCTACTGGTGTCTGGCTGGTAGAGGCCAACCCACAAGGCACAGGATAGCCCCCCACAGGAAAGAATTATCCAGCCTAAAATATCAGTAGTGCTTAAGACAAGATATCCTAGTTTAAACTGAGAAGTTTTTGACTGGATTCTGCTGTGTGGCCTCTCTGGCTGATAACTTAGATGTTCTTCAATGGACTCAGCTTTGATTCAGAGCGTCTGACAGCTCCACCATGACAGTATCTACAGCTCAGTGTCCTGCCATGTGCAACAGACTGGGAGCTGGGGTCCTCCCTGATCAGTCAGCTGGGCATCCAAGTAAGCTTTGGGCTATGCAGGTAACAATCTTGTGGGAGGGAAATGAGAAAGTAACAATATAGGACATAAAGATAAGTAGTTATGTCAAAGAGAAATGGAAGCAAGAAGGGGAAGGGACCAGGAAAGACCTTCCAGCAGAGGAAATGATTTGCGGGAAGACCCTAAGGCTGGAGACAGCATAGGAAATTTGAGAATTGAAACAAGTGCAATGGTTGGAGCAAGGGGGAGAAGGAAAGAGACATGAGTGAGCTGGAGAGAGGGAGGCAGTGGGGAGGGCAGGCAGGGTCGGGCTCAGCTGGATTCCCCTGAGGTCACTGCTGTGCTGCCCAAGGACTCAAGAGCTGATCTGGGTTTTGGAAAGCAGGGAAAACACAGACAGACCAGTGAAGACATTGCTGCAAAGGTTCAGATGAGGGCAGATGGTGTTTTGGGTAGATCTGTGGCAGGGCGTACCCAGACAAGTGAATGAGTTTGATGTGTACTTGGGTGGGGGGAAGGCCAGGAGTGGGTGACAGACAAGCCGTGACAAGGAGGTGGTGGGGGTGAATGGATCCCACCCAGCCTCCCATCCAGGCAACTGGGTGGGTGCCGTTTCTGCAATTCTCACTTTCCTCCTCTGTAAAGTGGGAACCACATTCTTATCCTTCCGACCTCACAGGGTTATTCTGGGGACTAAGTGATATAATAAATGTAAAAGGGCTTTAGAGACCATAAAGCATGATAAACATCTGCCCCACAAGGTGATTGTTCATAATTATTATTATAAAGAGCTCATCTCTGTGGCTTTGTTATCAGTCTGTTTGTACTGTGAGACACCAATGCCAGCTCTGTGATGTCACTTGGGTGTCTTACAGCTTCCTGATTTCACGGTTGCAGGGAGTTTACAGAGCATATAAAATGACAAGGGAAAAGGTGTGGCTCCTTGTTCTCTAGCATTAATTTGGCTTCTAAATCTCAAAATCTACTCTGATTGCCATGAGAAAACCCGAACCAGCCCAGCTTGGTTGCTGACATGCTTGGGGAATTGGGAGTAGACAATGGAAACTGTTTCTCCTGCATTGTTTTACTGAGTTGCTAAAGAATGGCTGGGTCTCACCAGTCTTAGCCTGGTAATTATCCAAGCAGCTCAGGGTCATGAAAACCACAGGAAAGAGCCTACTGGCTTGCTGCTGCTCCAGGGCTCCAAAGCTATGACCTTTCCTATCCCTTTGCAGCCTCAGAGAACGGAATGGTAATTATATAAGCTCAGCCCATGTTACAAAGAAAATATTTGGGGACCAGTAGCCAGAGACCTGGGCTTAGCCCCAACTTTGCCACTTATCAGCTATGTTGCCTTGAATTCACCTTGAGAAGTACCATGTTCCTTTAGCATTATCCAAGGACAGAGTTAATTGATCCATTTCAGAGTTTTGAGAGGGAGATGAGACAATGAATACAATTTGCAAATGGCAAGATGCCGAGAAAATTAGATGGGTGGATAAATGGGCTGAGTAATATTAGTAAGAGTTCCATGAAGGCATGAAGGAAAAAGACAATTTTAAACATTAGATAGATATTAATAGATACAGATATGAAAGTTATATTAAACTAGAAAATCAATGACCCTAATTTATCCATCAGTATAGTTTTAAAACTATGCTTTTCATCTCTGGAGGTACAAATAACACAATCTGACTATATCTCAGAGTGCTCCAGAACTGGAGGTTGCCCCAGAGATTCTTAACCCTCATGTACATTTCTCAAGGGGTCATGGAGGGAAGCTGACAACTGTGTAAAACCTGACCTGTTCCTGATGATCTATCAGGACAGTAATGGTTTGGGGCTGAAGCCCAGACTTTTGACTCTTCATTCTATACTCCTTTTACTCAATCACATGCCATCCCAGGAGTTTTCGTGTTTCCTGCCCAACAACACAACCCTCCTGGAGCAGGCAAGTGAGGGTCAGAGTCCCAGACCATGGGTGATGGTGACATTGGGGGATTCAGCGGGGGTGGCCTAAGCAGAAGGTGGTGAGGGCATCTCATATTTATTACATCTGCTGCTTAGGCCAGGCAACATTACAGATTTAACTCACATAATTGGAATTATATTTTTTCCTTTAAAAATATGATCTCAGTGTTTAAGATCATTGCTTTGTACCATTCGTACTTACTCGGTTTTGTTTCATTTTTAAAATAAAATAAACTAGCTCTATCACTTTCCAGCAGAACAAGGAACGTAGTGAGTATTAAAACAACAACTATGGAGTATTCCATTTGATGGGAGGAAGCCCTTCCTAGGACACTTGGCTAGTCACCCAATCTGTTTTCTTTTCGACAGACAAAAAGAGAAGTTCAGGAAGAGGGATGAACATAGTGGCGTTCTCTGTTTGTCAAAACATCTTGAACAATTTTTCAAACATTTTGAGCTTGTTAAAATCCAGACTACATAGTGCCAAGCAGTTTTGCTTAATTTCTAAACCCTTGAGTATTTAATGGGAAATTTAATCGGTGTTTTTCTGAATTGTTTCATTTAACTCATCAGTGTGCTGTTTCATAAGAACAACTTGATGCCAAAGAAGTCCATTTGTGCCAATTTAGAAATTTTACTCTGTAAGGCTCCAAAGGGCTAAGAGGAGAAAATAGAGCAGGGACCTGGGGCTTCTAGACTCTTCCTAGTTGAGATCTAGAGAGAGCTATACATCCTGTGGCACTAACTCTCCACATTCTCCAGAGGGCAAAGGTCTTGCTCAAGGTCATTCCAACAACCAGCAAGAAAAGTGGAGTGTCAATCCCTAAATCTGCCTGAGGTATTTCTCTCTTTATATAGAACAACTTAAAGGTCTGTGGTGGAGAAATGTGAACTTATATTTAGCAGAGACCAGCCTGCTAGTATGACTGTGGTATTTTTATGATTATAATACATAGCAACTGATATTTCTAAAATGTTCTGCTGTCATCATCATAACTAAGCAGCATTGCTGTGAGAAAGCTTTTGCTTCCTCAGAGTTGGGGCCCAAGTATTTCAGGAGAGAGCAGCATCCCAAAGATGAAAGTTTATAGAAGTTTTCCCTCACCACCTTCTCACCTTCCACTAACACAGTAGAAACCCTCAGAGTAATTCATGTCGGTGCATGAAAGGCCACAGTTCAATAATTCAACACACACACATATGTATTTTAATGCTATTTATACACTTTAAGGATGTTTATAACTAAATGTTGGTAATAGTTTAGGGCCCAATAGTAAGGAACACATCAAGCAAACCACAGTGTGGCAACGTAAATGTGAAGGCTGTTGACGCAAAGGCTTGTTTAGTACCTATTCTGTCTCAGGCTCTGTGCCCAATGGTTTACATACGATCAGTCATTTAGTCTTCACAATGACTCTGTGAGGTTGACAGCATTGATTTATGTTATGATGAAGATATTGGTATTTAGCAAGGTCAAGTATCTCATCCAAGATCACCCAGCTAGAAAGTGGCAGAGGCGGATTTGAGCAGAGATCTGTTGACCTCAAAGTGCATGCTATTTCTGTTTGCCATTCTGCTTGCCTCAAATAGTATTTGGTAATTGGTTATAAATTAATAAAAGTGTTGTAGTCATGTGAATAATGTTTAGCCCTGATTAAAGGGAGCTTAATTAGATATAGTTCTCAGGTGAAGAACTTTTAGGATCCTTTGATATACAGATATAACATTTCTTCCATTTTTATCCAGAATTTCCATACTAATATGGGTGTGAATCATGAAATTCCATAATACTAGATGATTAAGTGTCTGTAGAACACAGTAAGAGGCTGATCTTCCTAACACAGGTGTACGCAATTCTTGCAAACACTCGCACCTGCAAAATACTCATGGCTAGATCCTCACTCCCAGTAGAAGCTACATGCCTGCTTCATTCATTTTTTCATTTCCTCATTTGCTCATAGATTCACTCAGGCACTCACACATTTGCTCACTTATCCACTCATTCACCCCTCATTCATTAATTCACTCATTCACAATTATCTGCAGCAGCTTCTCAGTGTGAAGAACACTGAAATATAGTATGTCTTGAGGAACTGCCAATATTATACATCAAGTATTAAGTGGCTACAATGTTCCAGTGCTTGGTGAGGCCATGAGGATACAGCAATGGACAAGGCAGCTGTGACCACCATTTTCATGAAGAGAATCCCATTGCAAAGGCAAAGTTCTTGCCCACAAATGTGTCAACAGTGACAGCAACAAAGACACAAAGGCTGTGACATCAATGAATGTCTGTGACAGTGAAGGCTAAACAAGTTCTCCAGGCTTAGAGAAAAGAGGACTTCACTAAGCACATAGAAATAGAGTTGAGTTTTGAAGAGCCACAGTTCTAGAAAGAAACTGACACCTCAAACATATCAGGGCACGAGTTATGCCCACTTTCATTTCTCCAGTGGTGACCACAAAGACTGGAAAGAGGCTCCTTTGAGCTGAAGAGGAAAGTGTCTATGGGCTTCCTTGCAGCAGAGAGGTGACAGTGGAGTTTTGGGGGCAAGTGCCTGAATTTCGACAGTGTCATCTGAGCCTAGTCACTTTATCTTTCTGTGCTTCAGATGGGGATAGAAATGATATCACCTTGCAAGACAGCTGTAAGGATCAAGTGATTTGAGAAATCTAAATATTCACCTTAAACAGTAAAGCTTTTATTAAATTTAAATGATTATTATTCATATTATTGTCATTATAACTCTTCTTTGAAACTCGCTTTTTCTATAAGAAATATGCTTTAAGCCCCTATGAGTCTTCCCTCATCTATAGATGGTTATGTTATAGAATATTACCGTAATTCAGTTAGAAGTCATTTGCAGAGGATTTTCCACTGGAAACAGCATGAAAATGATGTCCAGGCTTCTGTGATAACCCATGAGAGCCTGTAAAACTCTGTAACTCTGGAACAGAGAATACTTCTGGCATTAGAAGCAGGGCCAGTAGCTGGCCACTTTTTGGAGCAGTGCCATGGGAGGACCTGGGGTTATGAACAGGCTAAAGCAGTGGTTCCTGTGGTTTGTAGCAGCTTTGTCACAGGCGTGGGAGCTCCTCATCCAGAACTACACCCAAATTATTGAGCCACGAATTTTCCATTGCTTTGGTTTGTGATGACAAACTTCAGGGTTACATCTGTTGTTCGTCAGGAATTTGGGGAGACAGAAGATTTGTTCTCTTCCTGTAAGACTTGGGATCTGAAAAGCATCACCTCTTTGGACAGATTCACAAGCCTAGTTCATAAGTAGTTTTTCACATGAATGCTTCCATGCTTCCTCTGCAGATCCATAAGCACCAAAAAGGCAGTGACCTTGTATGTTGTATCCACCATTGCATCTTTGATGACAGCCAGCATATATCCTGGCATGTAATAGGCCCTCACCATGTACTTAGCAAATGAATAAATGTTAAATAAGTTCCCATTCAGCTGCCATCAGCCTTGTGATTATTAGGTGATTTAATTAGACAAGTGATACAGGAAGGGAATTTGCCATGTTGGTGCACATTAGGGAAGTGGGTGACTTAAGTTATATCTTATTTACCTGGTGTATATCTATTAATTCATTAGGAACTAGTATCAGATATCTCCTCTTCCAGAAATCTTCTACTATGCCATCTACCTCCAACAGAGACTGAGATAGGTACTCTGGTATTATTGTATGATTATTTCTGTCTCCGTCTTTCATTGTTTTATTTTTTGACTATATCCTAGACTGGGAAACCCTTGAGATTTAATCCTCTTTGTAAATCCAGTATTTTATCCAACAGCTGGCACAAAGTAAGTGCTTAGCTTGTATAGGCAGAATACTATCCACCCCTGCCCCCACAGATATCCATGTCCTAATCCCTGGAACTTGTGAATGTCTTAGGTAAAGTTGCAGATAGAATTAAGGTTGCTAATTATCTGACCTTAAAATAGTGAGATTATTGTGGATTATCTGGATGGGCCCAATATAATCACAATGGTCTTAAAAGCAGAAGAAGAAACAGCAGAGAGTTCAGAGTGATGTGATGTGAATAGGACTCGACTTTCCACAGCTGGCTTTGAAGATGTAAAAAATGGGCCATGAGCCAAGGAATGCAGGCAGCCTCTAGAAGCTGGAAAACTCAAGGAAATGGATTATCCTCTAGATCCTCCAGAAGGGGATGCAACACTGCCTTCATCTTGATTTTGGTCCCAAGACTCCTGTCAGACTTCTGACCTGAGTCTATAAGAAATATGTGTTATTTTAAGTCACTAGTCTAGTAATTTGTTATAGCAGCAAACAAACAAACAAACAAAAAAATTAATACAACTGTGATCTTTAAATTTACCACCTAGGGTATTAGGTAACAATACCTAATAATTCCTAGTATCTATTAATATATAATAATACCTAAAAGTACTTAAGTCCTAGTAAAGTGATAATAGATACTGTCGCTATACAATATATTTTGAAACCAGGAACTGTTATGCCTCCTGCTTTGTTTTTGCCAAGATCACTTTGGCCGTCTGAGTCTTTTTTTTCTTTCAGCATATTGCGGGGGTACAAATGTTTAGTTTACATATGTTGCCTTTGCCCCACACAAGTCAGAGCATCAAGCGTGTCCATCCCCCAGATGGTGTGAATATACCCATCCCCTCCTCCCCCCGGCCACCTGCCTGACACTCAATGAATGTTACTACTATATGTGCACATAAGTGTTGATCAGTTAACACCAATTTGACGATGAGTACATGCAGTGCTTGTTTTCCCATTCTTGTGATACTTCACTTAGTAGAATGGGCTCCAGCTCTATCCAGGATAACACAAGAGGTGATAGATCATCTGAATCTTTGGTGTTTCATATGAATTTTAAGATTTTTTTCTATTTCTGTAAAACATGCCATTGGAACTTTTATGACAATAACATTGAATCTGTAGATCATTTTGGGTAGTATGGACATTTTAACAACATCAAGTCCTCTAATCTATAAACATAGAATGTCTTTTTATTTATTTGTATAATCTTAATTTCTTTCATCAATGTATTGTAGTTTTCAGTGTACAAGTCTTTAACTGCCTTCATTAAGTTTATTCCTAAGTATTTCATTCTTTTTTGCTGCTCTTGTAAATGGGATTATGTTATTAATTTCCTTTTCAGATAGTTTTCTAGTGTATAGAAAGACAACCTTTTATAATTTCTTGAAGGGCCAGTTTACCAGCAAAAACTCTCTCAGCTTTTGTCTATCTGAGAATGTCTTTATTTCGCCTTCATTTTTTTGAAGAATAATTTTGTTGGACTTAGAATTATTAATATTAATGTTAATTAATATTAATAATTTTAATTGATTATTAATTAATTATTTTTAATTAATAATTATTTTTTAAAAATATATTTTTTTCATAAACATCTTCATTTACTATTGGTGATTACATGTGAATAATATGTTTATACTGTTCTTTATGGAAAACAATTTCAATGAGTCAACTCCAAGAACACAATAGGCAACCCTCTTAATTATGGTTTACTTATGGCTTCAAAATAGGTCCATGCAGTGGTAATCCGGGGGAGCAAGCCTCAGGTTCCCACATGTCCATATAAAAACAAAGTCTAGTTCCATCCAGATTGTTATAAAAGGAATTAATTCAGTTGTTATGGCTGAGTAGGACTCCATGGTGGACCATGTGCACAGATGGAAGTAAAACTTAACAGAAATCGAACAGGTGGGAAGGGAAGGGGATGGGTGAAATTGTACCTAACAGGTACAATGTACACTATCTGGGTGATCGGTATACTTATAACTTTGCCTCAAGCAGTACAAAAGCAAATCACGTAACCCTGTAATATTCTGAAATTTAGAAAAATGAAGTCTAGTCTCTCAGGTACTTGTCACTTGTTGTCCAGAAATTTATAAGTGATTTTACCAGCTTCTGACAGATGAATCCTATTTGTTTATCTCTCATTTTGCTGAGGGCATGAATTTTGGACTGGAGGATGATACAGATGCCGTCAGAAAGAATATTGATGCCACCAGGTTCAGCGTCATAAGGGACTGCACTCTCCCAAGGCGATATCTGCTTCTTCATGAGTGATTCTAATAAAGAAATGTGCTATTGACCAAAGATTTGAGGGAGGGACAACCTGTATCTGCAGTGATATGCCAGGCTGACATTTTGTTCATGGCATTGCCACAAATGTCAGAGTGGCCAATTTCCCAGGTCACTGTGATTCTCTAAGAGGAATTAGCCTATAATTTCTAGGATCACACTTACCCAAAGTATGAGACTCCTAAATAAACATGACCTCTCTCCATCAAATAGATGCTACCAGGCCTCTATGCTGAAGGAGTGCTGTCAACAAGGTTCACATTTAAAGCCCTAAGGCTGGGATGCTGGGTCATTATAAGGTCCCTGCTGACCTTTGCCCTCAATGTAGTGGTTCTCCAAGGTGTGTGTGTGTGTGTGGTCATTGTACAACTCTAGATTTGAGTAAGTCATGCCAGACCACTGAATCCCTCTCTGACCAGGCTCCTGAGGTTTCCTTCACACTGCCATCTCTCCTAGACACCATCCAGCACAGAAATGCTGCAATAGGACAGGTTCTGGTATCTCAAGATTCGGATCCCAGACCCAACACTCCAGATCAACATTCCCCTTCCCTACTCCAATGTCAGTGCAGGAGCCAGTTGAACATCCTCAAAGTAACTTTACTTTCCAAGGATCTCATTGTTCTTGATTTATCCCAAGCCATCTCCATAACTTTGAATCTGAAAGATGCTAGAGTCTCCGTTTCTTCCTTTCTATGAGACCTTGAGCTCCTTTTGCAAAAATCCTGTGTATACTCTGTGTCCTAAATGCTCACTGGCAGGAGCAGCCTTTGCAAAGCTCTCCTACTTCCCCAACCCCCCCCCACACACACACATACAGACACACAATACATACACATACACATACACCTTGCACAAAAATTCTTACAGAACCTTATGCTACATGATCTAAAGAAAGCCATTCTGTAGTAAGGAATATTTTTGAATATGCAGAAATAAGTGGAATTTTTAAATGGCAGAGTCTTTTTATGAAAAAGTTATCCTCATCAAATAATCCTCTACTTACATGTTGCTTAACTGATTGTTGAGTGTGAATGAACTTAGGAAACTCTTAAGGATTCTAGAATAATTGGAAACAAGCAGAGCTCATGTAGTGGAACTTGGAGGAAGATGATTTGGGTTGCAAAGGGGTGGGTTGCAGAGTTTGTTGCCATCTGTATTAGTCCATTTTCTGATGCTATAACAGAATACCTAAGACTGGATAATTTTTAAAGGAAGGAGGTTTATTTGGCTCATAATTCTGTAGGCTGCATCTGGTCAGCTTCTGCTGGGTGCCTCATGCTGCATTGTAACATGGTGGAGAAGTGGAAAGTGAAGCAAGGATGTGCAAAGAAAGCAAACACTAGCAGCAACCTTGCTTCATAACAACCTGCTTTCTCTCAGGAATTAATTCAGTCCCAAGAGAGTGAGAACTCACTTACTGCCATGAGACTGCATTAATCCATTCATAAGGGCAGATACCTCATGGCTCAAATGGCTCTTAAAGGTTCCATCATCTCTCACCACTGTAACACTGGGGACCAGACTTCAACATGCGTTTTTGTCAGAACAAAGTATATTCAAACCACAGCACCATCTATATGATAGTCAAAATGTTATGAATTCAAGAAAATTGCATACATTTCTTACCCAGGAAAAGGGTCAGTTCATTGAGACAAGAGGGACCAGGAACATGGCCTAACTGACTTCAGAGAAGAGCTGGAAGCACATTCTCCTAGGAGGGCTAATAACATGCCAGTGGCTCACCTTCTTTGGCACTCTCCCCTCCCCCAAGTAAGAGGGTATAAATCACTGAGTATCAGGATAATGAGAAGCAGATTTGCCTCTGCTAATTTCTGGGATGTGGAAGGTCTTTAGAAAAAGCCATATAAGACATTGCTGAGTGTTATGAGCCCGACCTCCCTGATAGAGGGCACATTTGGAATGCCAAGAGGTAAATCTGTCCTCCAGCAAGGTGGATGCTGCAAGGAAGGCTAGAGCTGCACACATAATTCCTATAAGTCCACCATGTGGTCTGCTACATGAGGAACCTCTTTCCTTTATTTTCTATATCAGAGCCAGAGCCTAGGAAAATGTAGTCTACCCTTCTGTGCACTGTGAGTGTCTGCATCCTTCCCTTAGACTGGGCACTGTGAGTGTCTGCATCCTTCCCTTAGATTGGGCATTGGGAGTGTCTGCATCCTTCCCTTTCATTGGGGCTGAGGTCTATTTAAATATCTGCCTCATGTGGCTCTGAATAGAGTCATGGGATACCTGTCAGAACCCAAAAACTTCTCTGAATGAATAGCTAAGTTGAAATTGCTGGGGGTGCATGGAAACAAAAAGAGAAAGCAAAAATCTACTTCATGAGATTAAGTTAGTATAAACCAGAAGGAAAGAGCCAAGGGACAAAGAAGGCTCTTCCTGAAAAAAGACTTGCCTACAGTTCCTGAAGCAGGGCCTGCAGGAAGACTTGACTGAGCAAGACTAGGAGTCACAGCAGAAGCAAGGAGCCTGGAACCTTGGCTCCCTCTTACTGAGCATCAGAATCTCCTTGTCAAGAGGTGGCACCTCCTTGCCTCCCTGGCAGAGACCCACTGCAGGGCTGGCCTTCCTCAGAAACATCTCACCATCTGTCCTCTGGGAACAGAGCCAGACAAGGCCAGCATGGGAAGAACTTCTCCAGGTCACTCTGTGGTAGAGACTGCACAGGGCTGTAGCATCCCACAACCATAATGGCCATCTTGTGGTGCCGAGTGGACGCAGGGACCTACCTCATTTATCAGAGACCACTGACACTTGAGCCACTACATTTCAATGTGGTTTTCACATGTAAAGGCAAGGCTTGAGTAAACATGAACATCACCTAATGGCTCTCTCACAGCATGCAAAGGAATGGATTAGAGAGTGTCACAGAATATCAGGGTAGAAAGGGATCTTAAAGATCGTGTCTTCCAAATCTTTCATTCTACTGTAGAGAAACTAAGTTTCAGAGGGGAGCAAACTTACACTGTCTCTTTTTTCTGAATTTTGTGAACTATTTTGGACTTTCTGAACAGTATATTCCAATGCCTCTATGTGGGGCAACCCTCAAAGTATATTTTTGAAATGTATCTTATCCCTCAGAAACTTATTTATCATTGCAATGCAAACAGGCAAGCAAAAGGCTTATGGATGGAAAATAAGCTAAGACATATTCTACACCATCAAGCTGTTTGCAATATAATGGAACTATCAACTATGGCATGGAATAATAAAAGCTATAGACGGACATCCATATATTTAATTGATTCTTAAAAGAAATTTATGGAATATCTACATTCCCTAAAGTGGGAACATTCCATATAGCTTATTTTCAGTTAAGTGATTTTTGGATGAGGAAGATATTACTATACTTTAGATGCTATAATAAGAAAACTATCATATAATAGAAAAAAAGGCAAAATAAGTTTAAGTAAATTAACTTTTATTACTACAATGAAAGAAACTACAATATGAAAATTTCATATACATAATGACTATTTTCAGTTTTATATGTAAGCTTCCTTTTCTTTGAACAGAAAAATTTATAGTACCTACATTAATCATGTTGGAAATTAGTGTTACCTACTATCTTGATCCATTCAGCCTGCTGTAACAAATTATCATAAACTCAGTAGCTTATAAACAGCAGAAATTTATTTCTAGAAGTTCTGGAGCCTGAGAAGCCCAAGATCAAGGCAAATATAGGTTTGATGCCTGGTGAGGGCCTGCTTTCTGGTTCACAAGTGACACCTTTTGCTGTGTCCTCACATAGTGGAAGGGGCAAGAGGGCCTCTTTTATAAGGGCACTAATCCCATTCATGAGGACCCCACCCTCATGACCTAATGACCTCCTAAAAGCCCCATCTCTTACTACCATCACCTTAGGGGGTAGGATTTCAACATGTAAATTTTTGGGGGACACAAACATTCAGACTATAGCACCCTCTATGAATTTTGCTAGTAGAAAACATTCTGGAAGTAACTATGTGCTATAGTTTGAGTTTGTCCCCACTAAAACTCATGTTGAAATTTGATCACCAATGTGGTGGTGGGAGGTGGGGTCTAGTGGTAGGTGTTTGGATCATGGGAGAAGATCCCTCATGAATGGCTTCATACAGTTCTCTCCATAATGAGTGAGTTCTCACTCTTGCTCTCTAGGGAAACTGGATTAGTTCTCTCAGGAATGTTCCAGTGAGAGTGAGCTGTTATAGACAAGATGGCCCTTGGGTTTTCCCTCTTTGCACATGTTTACTTCCCCTTAGACCTTCTCTGCCATGTTATGACACAGCATAAAAAGCCCTCACTGAATCCAAGCAAATGCCGATGACATGCTTCTTGTACGTCCCAGCCTCAGAATGTGAATGTGAGCTAGATAAACCTCTTTTCTTTATAAAGTCTCAGGCATTCTGTTATAGCAACACTACATGAATTAACACATTAAGTTAATACGATGAGAGTCATTTGCAGTCAGTTAATTATTTAATAGAGCAAATCAACAAGTATTTTTTTGTAGCCCAGTTGTGGGGTGTGTGTGCGCGTGTATGTGCGTGTGCGTGCGCATTGGTGCAGAGCGGGTGCTGAGTGAGGGGAATGGTAAGGTGAGCACAGATCAGAATAAGGCCCAGTGTTGATGAATGCATTATCATGAGGAAACTTCCATGGCACATGCTATCATCTGTGAGTGCTAACAAATAGATCTCACTGCCAAGGCCCCCTCAAACTCTCAAGACGAGAGGGACTGATGTGTTTGCACAGGTCCTCACACCTTTGACCCTCTTTGCTTGCTCTGCCAGGAGCAATATGAAGTGATCCTTGTACCTTGGGGAAAGTCTCAAACCTCATCTCCAAAAGCTGCTCCCCTCATCCCATATGCAGCAAACTTTGTGACCCACCTTGTCAGTTGGTATGACCCTCAAGTAGAGGGAAATAATAGCATGAGGAAACAGGTAATAACAGTGGCTCCACGTGGAGCCGAGATGAGATTCTCCCCCGACAGGGTAAAGGGAACATTATTAATGTCAGCAGAAGGATAATTACATCTGCACATGGGCTGGGAAGGAAAGGGAGCTTTGGCCGGGCCCTTGTAATATCTCAAAAACCTGTTCTCATGGAAGCAAAGAGAGAGCAGGGATTGATGTATTTTTAAACTTCTCAGAAGGTGCTTCCTCAAGCATAATAAGAGGGTAAGTGTCATTTTATGGACAATTCTCCCCTAAATTTTAGAATTTTAATTATTAATTATTAAATCATGTGATGGCAGAAAACTGACATTGACCTTTATCATGCTGGCCCTAAGTGGCTGCCACTCATAATATAGTCATAATTTTAAGTTTATTTTCCAGTATATATTTTTCCTTACACTTTTGGGGACAGCTACCACTTTTTAATCTAGCAAAATCCCATATAAGGTGATATTTATTACAATATATTTTATTCTATTATAGACCCCTGCACACCTCCCATACATATCGCATCAACATTCAAGAGTATTTGACAAAAGGTATCATTGGATTGCCAGGCACTCCGCTGGCTAAACAAATTTGAGAACTACCAGACTAATTGAATCTTGGTTCAAAGAGTTGTCCCTCCAAATCTCTCTGGTTGGTCTGGCCCAGCCTAGCCAAAGACATGGGTGAAATGGTCATGTTTACTGTATACACTGGTGATTTCCAACAAATCGCTAGGGTGACTTTCAGTAGATTTCTTTTGGCATGTAAATGTCTCTTCTTCCTTTTAGACTAGGCCGTGAGAGAAGGGACTCGCCTTAAACTTTTTCAAGTATGAATCAACACAGACTGAGTGTTTGGTGATTAGTTTATTCATTGATTCATGAACTTGTGGGCTGATTTACCTAAAGCTCTTGGAGAAAGCGAACCTTAGAACTACAATGGAGTCTCAGAGATACCTTAACTTAGAAGACTGAAGGGCTCTAGAGCCAGAAACTCCACTGTGCCCCCAGGACATACAGTTGCAGATTCTGCTCACCGTGAGTCACCTCTACCCTGGCACCAGCTCTCTGGGCAGTTCTTCTGGCCTCATAGCAATGTTTACTTATCCAATCTTTAATTCTGACTGTACCATTGCCCTGATACCGACTATGACCATTAGATTTCTGCAGAGGAATCTTCAAGACAGCGTCAGAAGGGGTCTGAAACTCCATAGCACTACTCTAGAATTTTTTTTTTCTTCTCATCAGAACAGGTGTGATTATGATTACTGCTCTTAGGTAAAATATGAACTGCACTTAGGGAGAGTGATTAATATGTGCAAATCTTCTTTGAGTTTCCTCCAACAGATTAGGAAAACATGTCCCTTTGCAGCTCTCAAAAAGGAAAAATATACTATAATAGAGGTGCATAATGAATGGAAGCCATCAGTGAAATTGTGCAGAAGTTATAATTAAATTGCAGCTCTCAAGATTGTAATAGAAAAGGACAGAGGGGTGTCAGCCTTGAAATTCTCCACAAGAATATGTCTACTGACCATGACCACCCCTTTATTTTTGCCCCCAGTTTCGGTGACAAACGCTAGCTTGAAGTCCCAAACTATTTGGATCACTCCAAGCTGAGGCTGAAAGTAGTGCAGGAACACCTGTAAATTGTTAGAGTATTACATTTCAAAAGAAGTAAAAGGACACATAAAACTGATTGGCCTGTCTGTTCCTTGGTGTCTTGAAGTTTCCTCTCTTTGCTATTAATTGATTAAGGTATAGAGTAGCCTAAAGGGAGGAAGCACCCATGGTTTTGACAGACCATACGGCAAGCAGCAGTTCACCAAGCCGACTGAGCAACTTGCTCAGTTTTCCTAATAGCATTGTTTTTTTTTTTAATTCTCAAAAATAGTCAAGGTAAAATTCTTAAAATAAATTTGGATTTGCAAAAATAAATGCCCTTGATTCTCTACTTTCTCTTTTATAAAAATTTTAAAAGTTGGCCTTGGGGCACTTGCTGCCTAAGGCATGAAAGGCTTATGCAAGAGTAGTAGAGATATCCTGAAAACCAACAGGCAGGATAGAGTGTGTTGTAAGAATCCCTGCGGCATTTCGTTCTAGGGCTGGAAAGGGTTTGAAACATCACTCTTATCTAATTCCTGCTTAGTTCATTCTTTCTGGACCATTGTCTTAGAAAGTTCTTCTTCATACTGACCTAAACTCTGCCTCCTTATTTCTTTGTTTCTTGCTCCTCATCTAAAGGTCCCGGGGTCATCTCTATCTATCAGTCCCTTAGGGACATGCAGATACTGCCTTTTCTCCTCTGCACCCCTCCTCTCACTTCTTTCTCCAGGCACACCAGTCTTCAAGGCTCCTCCATATAAGACATGGTTTGACCTTTCTTCCGTCTCTTGGCCTCTCTTCCTTAGAACCACTGCAGTTTTCTTAGAGAAATGTTTTCCTTAGAATAGAACATGATACTGTCAGCGAGATGAAGACATCCTATATTTTAAAAGCAAGATACTGACCAACTAGGCAGTCTAAACCTGAATGTTTAGGCTTTTGATGATCATTAGACAATTTTAGAATTGTCTTCAAGATCTTAGGATACAATGTGGAATAAGTAAAACTGATAAATTGCAAACGCACATATACAAATGTAGACATGTGTGTGCACACAGGGTGGTCCGCTTGACAGAAAGTCCTTATAAACTGCATTAGGTCCAGAAGCTTCCAAAATGCCTTGAGTTCAATTTATGAGGTAGGCTTTCTTTGGGGGTCTAGAAGGCGTAAATAACTATTGATTAGCTTTTTAAAGGCAAGTTTTTAGTAGAACTCTGAACAAGAGCATTAGAGAAATGCCCCCGATGGGGTCATTTTTTGTTGACCTGGGGCTACATAAAAATGGGAGTATTGAATGCTTAATGTCACATTTTATTGCTTGGTTCAGCTAATTTGTCTTGTGGGAAGCAAATGTTTTTGAAAGCATTCCAGAGCCTTTGTAGTGTTAAAGCTCATTACCTTGGATTGCATATGAGCCAAAAAATATACAACCAGCTAAGTGCTCTGAACCTCAGCAAAATTTCATGACTAGACATGGTAGCAAAGCTGTGTGTACTGCGTCATGCAGAAATGAGATGAATTTACTAATTTGTATTCTTATTAATAAAAGGAAGTATAAGCAGCATGGTAAGGATTCCTTTGTTATTTTTTTAAATGCTGAAGAATAATTTAATGAACAGATTAAAAACAGATAGAGTGTTAGAGAAATTATATCATTTTTCTGTTAATCTTGAACTCTCAATCCCAGTGTTTTTGGTGAGCTTGGAAGAAGACCGTACATTTCACCTGGGCTGAGTACTTTTACAGGCCAGAATACATTTTTCAGTCATCTACAATAGGCCTGGCCTTTTGTCAGGTTCTTTCACATACAAAATTAAATTCTCATTCTTAAGGAGTTGTTTATCCCATTTTACAAATAAGGAAACTAAAGCCCCAAGATGTCACTATTCTGCTAAAAAAAAAAAAAAAAAAAAAAAAAGAAGAAGAAGAAGAAGTGATAAATAAAGGTCAGAAGAATTCTTTGGCTTCACGTGGTCCTGAAGATATTAACAATCTGATCCCAATCTACTTTGTTAGAGCTTGTTTTCCATTCACATCTTTAAGGCCTTCTAATACTAATTCTGTTGTGTCTGGTAGCAGCCATCACGTTGAGTATTCAAAATTCCACAATTTTGTTCCATCTGAATTATTCTCTCTGATTATTTCTGTTGAAATTATCCATTTTACAACCATATGAATGATTCTGTGTACAGGAAACATTCTGACTTGAGAATGGTCTCTATGTCCTCTTAACTCCTTGTTCATAAATGCTAAGAGGATGAAAAATATTTTACTACTAATGGAGTAAAGCAAATCAAAATATAAAACAAAAACTTTAAAATGTTCTTTTTCTTGTATCAATAAACTAAACTATGCATTATAAGACTCTTTACCAAGTGATATAAACTGGTATGTAAATTATTCATAGAATCATTTTTATAATTTATAAATCACTTATTGCTATTTAGACATTGTGATCATGACCATTCTTTTGACACAATGTCAGTAGCTAAATATTTTGTTGAAGAGATGATCATACATTTCCAATAACTTGTTAATTAGGGAGTCATCAGGTGACTCATCTCAATAAGTAGAGTTTCTTTTAACATCAGTTCTATTGATCATGGTACTAAATCTTTATCATCTTCAGCTGAACATATGTAATTACAGTCATTTATTTTTAGCCCATATATTTCTGTCTGAGATGTTAATATAACAAAAATCTTCATTATGAACTGAGTCATGAAAACCATCTTTTGGAATGTTATCTTTAGGTACTTGATTTTAATATATTTTGTTCACCTTTATTCTACAGAAATTTGCAGACTTTTTTGTTCAAGTTTCAGGATACACATAAATTCATCTTTTTTTTAACTCTTTGTCATTGAACCATGGTCACACATTCATATATTAAACGATTTAATAGCTATTTCCCTTGGAATAGGATACATTGCTTTCTTTAAATGTTTTATCGTCTTTATTTCTATAAGACCTTTGCTTCTCTTTCAGAGTTATTTGTCAGTTTTTCTAAATAGTAACTAAAAGAATCATACATATTCTGTAAAGCTAGGGAAGGCATTGAAATTAGGATTCCATTTACTAAATTGTCATTTTCAAATTGTATAATTCTTCCAATTTCGGAATTTTTATTAGAGTAATGATTCAATGTGTGATTCAATTTCCAAAAGCTTTTGTAGCTCTAGCACTACAGGCTAGTTTTGAGATTCAAATATTCTGTCAATATTAATGATTCTATTCTATCTCTCCTCTCTGATGTTTATTTGATGCATAATCAATACAAATTTTTAATTTGTATCTTCATTGTCTTTTATCTTCATCCAGAGAAATGACTTTGACAGTATCAAGCTAAGACATCCACAATTTTTTCTCAAACTGTGTTTGAATTTCCAGCCTTTTCCCTAGTCATGGCAATATCTGTGCAGCCTAACCTTTTGATTAAGGTTTTCCAATACCGAGTAGTGGCTTCTTTTATATTTGTTATAAGAAATGCAATTGTGTAGAAATGCAATTATATATAAATACCTGGTACACATTGGGCTTCCCATGAATTATGCTACAATTATTATTATCTGTGATGTATAATTATTGTTTCTATTTGTCCAGCACCTTTACTCCCTTATTTTTATAGCAGAAACCCTTTCTTTGGGGACCTGCTGCTCCCTCACTTAAACCATGAGTTTCTGCATGTTGCCAATTCCATTATGCCATTCCCAAGACAGTGTGATCGCATGACCCAGACTCAGATAATAATAATGTTCCATCCCTCTGGTGACAGTGATTGGTCTAAGAATGGGAATATGACCCAAGCTACAGCATTCAGAGTTTTCTCCAGGATTCTCTTAAGTGAATCAAGTAGAGAAAATGCCTTTTCTGTCTCATAGGATCATCATAGATGTGATGACTACAGATCTACTGGTGGCCAAGTCTCCTGCATTACAGACACACTGTAGAGCTGTGGTCCCCAACCCTTGGGCCACGGACTGATATCAATCAGTGGCTGTTAGGAACTGGGCCACGCAGCAGGAGGTGAGTGGCGGGTGGCCAGCGAAGCTCCATCTGTATTTATAGCCACTCCCCATCGTTCTTATCACCGCATAAGCTCCGCCTCCCATCGGATCAGCAGCAGCATTAGTTGTCATAGGAGCACCAACCCTACTGTAAACTGTGCATGTGAAGGATCTAGGTTACATGCTCCTTATGAGAATCTAATGCCTGATGATCTGAGGTGGAGCTGAGGAGGTGATGCTAGCACTGGGGAGTGGCTACAGATACAGATTATCATTAGCAGGGAGCTTTGACTGCACAATAAACATAATGCACTTAAATCATCCTGAAACCATCTCCCATCCCCCAACCCTCCCACGCCCGTTCAAGGAAATATTGTTTTCTGTGAAACCAGTCCCTGGTGCCAAAAAGGTTGGGGACCACTGCTGTAGAGAATAAAGCTGACACCAAGAGACAGACCTGACACGGGAGAAGTAGTGGAGACAGCATCCTAGAAGAGGTGTATCCCCAGTCCCTGAGGTTTCCAGTTGCTGCAACTCATCCATTAATTTTATGAGCTTCCATCTATCCTTATAATAAATATGTGTTAAAGTGAGTATGAGCCTAGTTTTTGTCATTTGTACCCAAGAGCTTTTCTCATCCGTACATCAGCAACTGTGTAAAGAAGAAGAACATTATAGGAAAAAGTAACAGAGCAGACCCATATCAAATAACTGTGGTGGTGTCTGTGAGTTTTTAGACATGGAACTCTCTACAACACGACAAAGCCAAGGCTTCCAAAAGGACAGCAGTGTGAATGATAGTATCTTAATTCCTTAGAATCTTTAAGAATTTCCCAATATTTTTATGCTCTCTCACATTGTTTTTCAGTGGTCTTCTAAGATGTTTTTTCATAAACTTAAATCATTCTAAAGAATGTAATTGCCAGCATATGGTATAGTAAAATTTGAACATTAGAAGAGTTCAATTACTCAATGACTTTTGAAAACTCACAATTTGAAATGCACTAAAATCCTTTTAAAATATGCTTGGCATACTTTCATTTAAAAGTTGAAAAATGTTCATGAATCTTTTTTTCTCTTTTTCAAAGGCTGTGACTGATCACTCTATCATGCCATTCTGAAACAGAAGAACATATAAAAATTGAGATATAATTTTTAGTTATTTCCAGTATTTCTCTGTATTTTAAGTGTTTGTTTTTCATTTAATAGTAGTATGCAATAAAAACATAATTTTGATAAGTACTTATACATATATGAAAAATAAAATTGTGTTGAGAATATAAAATAAGAAAACAGAGAAAAACAGAGTACTTTAAAAAAGGAGAAAAGATAGAACATAGGTGTAGATCCTTCAATGAGACAAAATCCTGCAGGTTCTTTTATCAAGTCACCCTGAGAAAGGTTGCATAAAACAAACCTCTTAGGGCTTGGACATAGTGCCTGGCAGTAAGAGGATAGCAGAAAATAGCTGCACAATGAGGATTTTCTAAGCCAGACATTACACTGAGACTTTCCCTAAACTAATGTGTTACCTGTGTGATGTAGATCTCTGAATGAACTCTTGATTAAAATCAATACATATTATTTTCATTTCAGCTTTGTGAACTTCTACAAGACAGCTAAAATTTGGGGGACTTCCAACCATTTCTGGTTTGGACTTTAAGGACCAAACTCTTGACCTCTTAGTGCTATTGAACCAGCCCCATTTCTGGTGGGGGTGGGTACTGCAGCTAGGCATTTCTGCACCATTTTGGTTGTAATGTGCCCTACTGCAGGGAGTACACCAAATCTCCTGGAGTCTGGAATGACTGGGTAAGAAGCTACCTGAAAAAGGTCTGGCATGACTCTTTGGACTTGACTCGTGTCCTTTCAGTTGACTTCAGAAGAGCACCGACAACTCTCACATCCTTGCCCTGGATCTTATTCTCAGAATAATTGGTCCCTCACACCTGAGCCAGCACAGCTCTTTCAGTGAAGGGTGAAGGGATCTCTTTCAGCAAGGGTGTATTCCTTGAATAGCCATACACTGAAGTAAACTTCGTCCACTAAATCATCTATAGCTCAGGGTGAAACTTTGTCCTTTTTCGTGGATTTTCATACTACCGTCCTCTCCAAGGAGCAGGGAGGTTCCTGCTCTGTGATACAGAATGTTGTGTATATCATGGAACCAAAGGATGTCAGAGTGAAATAAGACTTCAGAAACTATCTTCTGCCCAATTCCTTCACTGGTTTGATCTTGGAAGTCAAGAGGAATGAGTCCCACACATGGTTAGTGGCAGAGCAGAGCTGATAACCTAAGTGTCCTGATGCCAGGTGCCCTCGCCCACTACGCATCACACTGCTCAACAACGTCTGAGCTCAGATGGAGCTTTGCTCTGCTCTGAAGCCCGTTATGTGACTGAGCTAAGGTTCTGGCCATATAGGGTTTGTCTGTACCTCAAATTGTGATGAGAGGATAGAGTTATTGAGACCATCGTGCTTGAAAGCATAGTCTAGTAGTGATTAAAACTGTAGCTGCACAGATTTGTGGGGAAAATGTGCCTGGAAGCCCAGGCAACATGCGGTGCTGTGGGTGCACTTCCAGACCAATGGCGTGATGTAAAGAGATGGAGATCCTTCCACGCTGAGTTTCCATCTAAATGTGGCCTTCATTCACTCAATACACTTACACTGAACACTTTCTGGGTGCCGGGCCTTATGCTAAATCTGAGTGTACAATGAAAAACAAGTGACTGCTGTCCTCAGGAAGTTCATAGTCTAGTGACAGAAGGGTAAGTGCCATGTAAAATGGGAAATCCCTGCATACTGTGGAAACAGAAGCCAAGTCCACTTTTCAATTCTGGGGCTTTACACACGTTCATGCTCATCATTGCTGCAGAAATAAGCAGCACAGAGCATCAATTTCTACAAGTGCTGAGAATGGCTAATGGGCATTTTATTACATTTTTACCTAAATGAAAGACTAGGGTGCAGGAGGAGATCTGGGTAAGAGGCTTCTACTGGGTGTCGGTGCCCTCCTCTGCCTCCCTCAGTATACACATGGTGCTTATCTCAGAAGAAATATTTTCTACACTGAGCTGCAGTTGCCAGCTCACCTGTCTACCTCTTCTTCTTGACTACAAGCCCAGGAAGGCATGGATCTTGTATTTGTTCTCTTTATCTCCTAAACCAAACGTGGGCCTGAACACAAAATAAGAACTCTTGGAATGTCTGCCGAGTAAGCAAAGACAGTTGCCTTTGATGTCCTCTTTATCCTTTTATCAGTCCCTGGATGTCAATGTACTTGTCAGTAAAATGATGGGGTTGAATTTTGCAATGTCTATGTCTTTCCTGATGTTCAGTGCTGATATTTGAAAGTTTATCGAGATATCAGAGGTTAGCACAGATATCTGTGCCTGTGTGCGTGTGTGCCTGTGCATATATCCGGATGGGGCTTACTTAACTGGCAGGTGCCTAGGGAAGTGCAGTTCACAAGGGTTTTGAGGTTAAGGCAGGGTGGGACGGGATACCTCTAGTTCACATACAAGAAAGCACCAGGTAATAAAAAGATTTGTGAAAAGGGAAGTTCTTAAGCCCCCATGGGAGGGCACAACAACCAACAACAACAACAACAACAACAAAAAACAATCACATCATCATGCATGAGACTGTTTGTCTAATCCCTGGCATTTTCATTGTTGGAAAGAAAGATAGGTGATCACTGCAGATTCTTTAAGGAGAAAGATCTGGGTTTGAGTCCTATATTTGCTTATATTTTAGAAAATTTATTAATTCAGTTTTCTTATGTGTAAAGTAGAGATAATAATACCTGTTTCGTAGCATGGTGGACAGGAATCAGTGAGAAATATGAGTCAACCACCCATTACACTGCCTGTCACAGTGTGTACTCAGAAATGTTGTTATTTTATTATTTTAATTGTGGACATTTTTTTCTAGAGAATAGTGCTCAAGGCCAAGGCATACCCTTGGAAGCAGGGAATTGTGAGCTTACCTGGTTTCCTGGACACTGTGCTGCAGAAACCAGGTCTGTTGTATAGCGCACCTGGATGTAGACAGTGAAAGCTGGTATCCTTAACCTAAACAGAGAAGAAAGTCCAGGTCACCCTGCGCCACTTCCTTGCCTGGGCATTTGTCATTGACATGTGAGTCCTTGAGAAGGGACTCATCTCTAACTCTGTGTTGAACCCTTCCTCCTTCTGAAAGCCGCACTCACTCCAGCCTCATTTGCTTCTCATATAGCAACCCAGCAGTGTACTTCTTTTATTTTGTGTCTTCTAAATGTGTACTCCATTACGGAGCACCCTTCTTCTGAGGTTCCTGACCCTACATCTTAAGCAAAGACTGACAAACGGTGTTATTTACAAGATTGTTTGTATGTATATGCATGTATTATGTACATGCATGTTTCTGAGTATGTGTATATGTATGTAAAACATTCTCTGATCTGCCTGGGATGGTTTCGGAGCTTTTGCTGGGGCAGGCCCCAGGCTGATTCTGGAAACTGTTTTGTGTGCTGGCCTGTGGGCAGAAGGGCAGTCCTTTACCCATTCCCCCATCTCTAGACTCGGGATCAGTCACGATACCCTCTGGAGAAGCACACTGAGCGGAAAGTTCAATCACTTCCACAAACGCAGAAGCACCAATGCACCAAACACTGATTTGAATAAAATAAATGCATAATGACTGGAAACATATTATCACATTTAGGCCCAACTGTGGCTATTACCGGGCATATAAGCCAGAGGTTTCTAAATGTTGTTATTCCTGAAAAACGTGATTGATTTTGGACTTTTTAAAAAATTAATGTCATGAACCAGACATCCATAATTATATTATTTGTCTTATACAAATGAAAAAGAATAAATTAAAGCTGGACATGTTGCAACAGGACTGTTGACATTATATACAAAGCCTGCTTATTGTCATAAGATACTCTTAACCTTCAAGCCAAAATCTTTCAAAACTATTAGTGTTAAATCTAGCAGCTGTTGTCAGAGTTCTCCTGTTCTCTGTTTTATGCATTGTGCTTTATTTGAAATGTTTGTTATATTTGTGTATATAACTTTCTGTGAGCTGTTCCTTGAAGGCTCCAAGGATTAAACATGAAGGTTGAGCCAGTTCAAAAGGAACAAAGTTAAAAAAATTAAAGAAAACTTGCTAAAATGAATGTTTAAACCATTAAAATATTTAGCAAGGTTTGCCTGGAGCTATTTCCTTTATATAAAGCATGATGCATTTCTTTTCTCTCTCATTCTCTCTTAAAAAAAAGAAAAAAGTAAGGTTAAAGAAAACATACTCGAGTTTTTAAAAAAGCATTAGATATTTAATATCTAAATATTTTATGCAAATAGATATGGCTGATTATGGCAAAAATATCTCAGACATGCCAAGTATTTGGATGAGTGGTTTGTGAATGTATTAGATGGTTGAAGGAGAGGCAGAGCCGAAGGGATTTTCCTCTTTGAACTTGGACCAGCCTATGACATTGCTAAGTACTCAGGATTTAACTGTGTGGTAACAGAGAACATAGTTCTTGTGTATCTTTGAAATGCAAAAGAGAGGATGAACTTTGCAGAACTCAATGTAGATATATCAGGCATTCTGAGTTTATTTATTCAGTATTCCAAAGAACAGTATTTAATTGATATGTTTGATTTCACACAAGAAAATACGCTGTCCAGCTCTCTCCACCATCCCATGGCATTGGGAGTATTCCTCCGTCTACCCTGTTCAGAAAGGCCAGGTCTTTGATCTATCCTAGGTAGCCATCCACCCATCCATTTGGAGAAAGTGTGGTCTGGTGGAAAAAGCACTAGCTTTATGTCAAACCATTCCATGTTCAAATGACATTTACTAGCTCTGTGACATGGGAAACTTGCTTAACCTCTCTGAGCCCCTTGATTTCCTCATCTGTAAAATATAATATAATACCCACCGCATTGGGACATTTTGAGAATTAAATGCAATAATGTACTTAAAGTGTTTTGTGCCTGGCCCAATAAATGTTAAGAGAAAATATTCAACAAGCAGTGCTTGGTGAATACTTACTAGAGAAAGTTATTTCCTCCCACCTCTCAGGTCTAGGATGTCTCAACTAGAATAGGAACATTGAGAGCTGTTCTTTTGTAGGATCACCAACCAGCTTTGTTTAGGCCAGAAGGCCCCAAACTTTCTTAAATCACAGTGCCCTTAAGCGTCTCAATAATTTTTTCACAGTATCTATAGACCAAAAGAAATAACTGATACATATTTCCATATATTTCCATTTATTAAGTAGTTAGGTCCAAAGAACTTGATAAACATTTATGCCCTTAGAATTTAGGAACTATTTGGAAAAAAAATCATATACATATCTTAAGAGAAAACACGTTTTTATTTCATTCTTTAAAAAAAACACAATCACTCATTAACGGTACACGTGTGCTTGGGGAACCCTGTGAAACTTTGCAAAATTTGGAGTCGGATCGGATGCTGACACTCTTGTTTACTGCTTGCTGTTAATCGTCATGCTTGCTTTTTACCCACAACCACCAAAAACAGTTTCTGATGGTTTGCAAAAAATACAGCATCATCGAAAGGCATGCGATGAAATCTAGTGTTGAATCTGTGCCCTCCTTCAACCCAGTAGTTCACATGATGTGTGACAGATGTTGAGTGTCCCTTGCTGTGTTTGCCTTGAAATTAACTTTTTGAAAATTAAGACAATTTTCAAAGCCTGTGGCATCCCTGTGAATTTGCCACAGCATCCTTGGGCACCTCAGCAGAAAGTTTGGGAACTGGTAATCCTAAAATATCCTTAAAAGAATTTTGTCTTGCTTCTGTAAAGAAGTTGTCTTGCTCCTAGCTCTGAATGTGGATTCACAAAGAGGACTGAGGTACCTGTGGACACATTGAAATAGTGAAGGCTAGAGCCTCTGACCACTCGCATCCATCCAGAAGCTCAAGATACAAAGTCCAGCCTCAGCTGTGTGTGTATTGTGGTTCCTTTGACCAGGGCATTAAAGACAGAGGTCAAATGAAAGAGAAGCTAAAGAAATATAGCTGTCCACCAGCCTTCCCTAATGTCTGCTTGAGTCATAGCTAACTGGAGTTTCTGCAGAACGACCAGTCCTTCCACCTCCCTCTTCAGAATTTTAATAGTATGTATTGCCAGTAGCATGTAGAGTCACAGAATGCCTCTTGCGAAGTCACCAACCAAATATCTCCTGCTCAGAGCCTGGCATTATGTTAACTGGCTGTGCGTAGGTTTCCTGTTTCTAAACTTTCCCGAGCACATATTCAAGACTGTGCTTTCCCATGCACGCTCCACCCTGCTCTTCACAGGCCCACCCCAACATGTGGCTGGATGTCTTCTCACAGTAGTAGTTCAATTAGCAACTTTTAGAGGAACCAAAGAGACATGCCCTAGACTTCACTCTGCTTATTCTTACACAATTGAATGTATATTTTGTGTTTCAGTTTAGAAACTACCAGATGCCTGAGACCGTGCTATATTCTGTGGGTGCTAAAGGGAAAGACTGACATACCCTCTTGCCCTTAGAGGAAAAACACTGAACGGTTTCTGTTTTCCCGCTCGTCAGGCTGAAGTCTTACCTTCTTTGAAAAATGCAAATCCCAGGCTTTATCCCGTGGTTCTCAGAGTGAAGGGGAGAGGAGGTGAGGAGGAAGGTTTCTCGGGGAATTCAGTTTTTCCTTCAACTCAGACCTGGGAACCACACACAGTGGAGGATGGAGACCACTGAGGACCAGAACCACACTCACCTCTGTCTGGTGATTTGCACGTCCTGTGGACTTGCCAAGAAGAAATGGGTTCCTGGCTTCTCAAGGCTTTGACTTGTGCTCTGGTTTACGGGGAAGACCAGTGCAGAACTTCTTTCCCTACTGGTGAATAGCTGGAAAGACCTTCTTTGGCTTAAATGTGCCTGAATAATTTTCCCCACAGACCTCAAAGTTAAAAGCATTTATTGCCTACTTATTTGAAGAATGTATCTTAAATATTAAAAAAGGGAAATTATTTAATTTTAAAGAAGAAAACAGCAATTTTTGTCAAGATATTATATTCCCTTTCATTTTTTCTTTTAAAACAAATTCCAGGAAAAAAAAAATAGTTGAACTCTCTGTATATGTAGCATCCCAGCTCCCAGGACTATCTCTGCTTCCATTTAGATCCTTGCATTTCCAGGGCCTCAGGGTTCGATGATGACATGACCTAATTCAAATCCTTCTCTCCCCAACGCCTGCCCCCAGAGCCATCTCCACTCATACACATGCATACTTCCTGCCTGACTGTGTGAGGAGAGTTGCAATCTCCAAATTGTTTCAGAGAGGGCAAGCCTAATGAAAGGGGTGGAGCAGAGTAGAAATAATATAGTGTGCTTAAAAAGCATGGGTCATTACAGTACAGGGACAGTGTTCATGTTTTCCAGAACTTTCGTTTCTGAACCAAGTTCCAAATACAAGTGATGAGGCAAAAAAGTCATTCTACTTTCTTCATGCCAGCAAGCGCACTCTGATTTCAGAAGCCCAGCAAAAATAGATTCCAGATTATCTTTCTCAATATATATTTGTGGCCCTTGTAGTAAATGGAAATTTTCCCAGATTTTGGCAATTGAATGAATGTCAGTTCTAGTTTTTGAAGCTGATGTGGGGGTGAAAGTTATTGGGGAAGGCATGTAAACTGCATGGCTGGCAGTCAATGAGAATTAAATGAGATTCAGGAACCATGAATTTCATACAATTCTTTAATAAGAGTTCAGCTTTTTAAAGATAAATGCTGGGATATATTACAAACAATTTGATTCATATATTAGGATCTGAAATTCATATAAGGATCTGAAAATTGCTAAGGATGGCACCTAAAGCTTATGAATGGGAGAAAGTGAGAGTGTGTGGCTTATAGGAAGTATTCTGGCCACACTTCAACCCTTCATTCTTTACCCATTGGGTAATATTTCTAAGCAGGTATTGAGATAAAATGATAAATTTGAACCCCTTAGGATTTGTATATGTGATGTGATTTATGTATTTCAACTCTCCCATCTATATCACCTGGATATTCTCCCTACAGGTAGGTAGATGTCCTCCTTTTGCAGATGAAAATTTATTATAAAAGTATTGAAGAGATTAAATGGATCTCAGTGTCACTATTTATTCGTTTATTGATTCATTATCTAGATCATTCATTCCTACATTTATTCATTCAGCTTTTTTGTAGAGACTATTTCAGAGCCTGTGGGAGGTTTTAAGAATGAATGCAAGCAGTGGTATGCTGGCAAATATTGAACAATTGGCTTTCAGGTGAGGGGAAATGATTTATAGTGTTCTCTCATTTCTGTGCTGTAAGCAATTTCACCATGCCTGATTTTGAACTACCAGTATGATGTCACTGAACTCAGAGGTGGGAAAGATGCATACAGTTGACCCTTGCAAGCAGTATGACTGGCTCCAGCACACCACTGGATAACAAGGTATAGAAAAGAGCTCCTGTGTTTGAGTGGTACATAGTTTTAGACAAGGAACAAAACTGTAAATAAATATTTACAGTATGAAATTAGATAGATGATGTAATAAAGATATATATAGGGATCTGTGGAAGTACTAATTTTCCTGGAACAGTTATCAGATAGGCTTCACAGTGGAGGTGATGTCTTGAGCCTGGAAGAATAAATATTAATTTTGTGGTCACTCAGTGTGAGGTAAGGGCTTCCCAGGCTGGGGAAAGGTGTGGGCAAGGGTATGTGAGTGTTCATGAGCACAGTGTGTGTGGGGAAGTGTGAGAAGTTGTTAAGACACAGTAAAGCGGATGAGCTCTGAGAGTCTCAGGAGATGGGAAGTAAGATCACAAAGAAAATTTTAAATTGTGTTAAGGAGTTTAGACTTTGTTTATTATGAGAGAACTAAGAGAGGTTTTCCAGATTTTTAAAAAAATATATAGCAGTTTGCCTGCAGGATAGGGCATGGATTCAAAGGTGATAAGACATTGGTAATGAGATAGTCAGCAGGATGCCATGGGAATCCAACTGAGAACAAAAGAGTCTAGGAATGAAGAGGAAAGAAGGGTTTGATAATCAGGGTATAGAATCAACTGGACAGACTGACACAACAGAGATTTGAACCCAGTTCTCTGGCTTCCTTGTCCCCCACTCATCCATTGCCCCACTCACTGCACTGCCCTCTGCATACAGTGGCCATTTCTGGTCTGGCTCTGGCCCACAAGGCAACCCTTCCTGTCCCCAGGTCACCCCAGGTTGTGGACCATGGAGGCAGAGCCCTCTCTCCCAGCAGGCTCAGCCCTCTCTCCCAGCAGGCTCTATCTCGGTTACCGAGTGCTGCAAAGATGGTTTACTTGCTTCTTTGAAAAGCCATGCAGACCCAGGGCCACACTGCAGAGAACATGTGGTTGCTATTTCATTTATGCTTTATCATTTTTCATTCTGACATTAAAGCTTCTCTGCAGCAGGGTGAGAGCGCTGTGCATTGTAAGGCGTAATGTGAACCGAGGGCTCCTGCTTCGTGCCAGAGGAAACGTGATTCAGAAACAATTTGAGGGCAACTGCAAGGTGATGTGGCCCAGAGAACCAGAAGCTATTGAAATTTAAACATCATTTCTGGACAGTATAATATGTTCTGCAGGGCAACTTAAAAAAACAGGAAACCCCTTCTTGGCCAATCCTTGGAGAATTAGAAGTCTTTTAATATTGTATGGAGCAAATATTTCTTAAAGAGCCCAAGGCCTTTAAAATCAAACACCCAAATGCTGAGCTGGAAGCACCTTCATCCCCTGGCCCCATGGGAAAGCTGGGATGGACTCACCTAGGGTCTACCACACTATCGTGGTCAACATGAGCTTCTGCCTTTTCCCACCCTATAGCAGGCTTTCTGTGCAATGGCCAGTCTGTGCCAATCTTTCCTTGTAACTTGGACCCCATTGAAAGGTGAATTTTCAAGGGGACAAACATGTCAAGACCTTCTGAAAAAAGAAAGACAGCTGCCTTATTTATTTTTGAACAGTGAATTCAGTTTTGTGTTTGCACGTATCTCTCCCACTAGGTGGTGTATTAGTTGAAGGTGCCTCAGCATAGTGTCTGGAACAGAGGAAATACTCAGCAAGTATTGCTGGAACAGAGAAAGAGGAAGAGGAAGGACAGGAGGCAGGGAAGGGAATGTGAGAGAGCCATGGGAGAATGATGATTTTCAGTTTGGGGTTTTTATATAAGGAAAATAAGAACTATTACACATTCTGAAAATTGCTGTGGTTTAGATATCAAAAAAATAAAGGCAGTTCATTTTTATCAAATGGTACATTTAGAAATATCAAATTCTGTCATCAATTTATTACTGAGAAATTACATTGTAACTGTGCAGGATTAATAATTCATAGCAAAATATACCAAGGTTATTGGTAAATTCAGGCTTCAAATACCAATGACTCTGACCAAATGCAGTGGCTACTGTTTTGTGGGGTCTAGAACCCATGTCCCTTTCTTTTCCTGCTTTTAAATCATGATATCCAATCCCTCTGACCTCAGTCAATAGTTGGGAATGCATATGACTCATCATGATGTGTTAAATAAATTTTTATAAAGAATGCCTCATCTGAGATCTAAATAAAATTTTTAAATAAATTTTTTAAAATTTTAGAACAGTTTTAGATTTACATAAAATTTTCACGGCTAGAACAGCAAGTTCTCATGTAACCACACCCAGTTTTCCCTATTATTAATATTTTACCTTATTATGGTACATTTTTTTACAATAAATCAACAATATTGACACATGATTATTAACTAATGCCTATATTATGTTCAAATTTTCTTTGTTTTTGCCCGGTGCCCTTTTCTGTTCTGGATTCCATCCGGGAAACCACATTAAATTTACTTGTCCAATGTCCTTAGGCTCCTCTCGGCTGTGACACTTCTCATCCAACATTTCAATAGGAGTAAATAAAAACCTATTTGCTGTGCTTAAAAGGGGTAAATAAGCTTTCCTGCCCAACATGGGCCTATGCCTATAAACACATTTTCCACGAACGTAGAGTTTTACATATGTTACCCTGTTACGGGTAAGCATACGGTTATTTCATTCGAAGCAGATGAACACCTGCTGTGCCCCAAAGTGATAAACATATTTTAGGAAGTACAAAAAATTATGAACCTGTTGATAAGGCATGGTAAACAATGAATATAAGCAATGCTGCAACAGTTAATGTACCTTTGATTGTAGCCAATCAGAAGACGAGGGTTGTGACTGCCAAAGAGTGGAATGGGAGGCACCCCAAGAGCTGCTGGGAGCCTCATTAGCATGTACACCCAGTCTCTGCCAGACCATGGAAGCATTAACCCTCTGCATTGCTCCAGAGCTGCTCATGGCTATACACTGATTATAAGGTGACAGAGACCAGGAAACACTGACTGGGTGGAAGTGGAGACCAAAGCAGTGAAAGGCTGGCCCATTCCTGAGCAGATGGCATGTACCTCCAATCCATCTTTTCCTGCTTGCTCACAGCTGCTACCGAGCTTGTTGAAGGAAATAACTCAAATGAAAGCTGTTTAAGCTAATTGGAGTTTGTGTGCAGTTTCTCTTAGTGTTGCCTACTTCTTGGCATCCTGTATCTAAGCTCTGGTTTTGCCATTGAAGTGTGGTTCCTCAGAATAAAACACTTATGCTGGGCCAATTGGAGTATTTCATACAGATATTTTCTAGCAAGGAACTAGAACTAGCAAAAAAAAGTCCTTGTCCCACATTGCTTCCAATCTGAAGATGATAGCCTGGAAGTACCAGAATGGGAAGAGGAGATCTGGAGCAAAAGTGAATGGAAAAACAGACAAGAGAAGTGGAAATAAAGAACACTGATATCAGCATTTGGCATTCAGTGCAACCAGATTCAGTTGCTCCTGAAGCCAGCCCAGCCTTTGTTCTTTCTGAAATTTTAGCCTATTCCCCTGTGCTGCTGTTTCTCTTTTTCCCATTGTATTAGATTTCTTTTACCTACAGGTAGAAAAGTTCTGACTGGCATATTTAGTAAAAATACAAAATACTTAGGCATCTGGTTTTACATTATTCTTCCTAATAACACTCTGGGTTTTTTCTTTCTAATGATTATCGTTTTAGTAAGTGCCATAAAAAATTACTTTGAGTAAGCATGTGAAAGTGATTCTCAATATTCAAGAATTTAGACTCCTAGAGCTTATGGATAAGTCATTCAAATTCGATATTCCTCTGTTATTTCATTTGGTTATTGTGCCATACATTCTCTAGGGTTTTTAAGTTGTTGATATCTCCACTGTATTCTATGCCTTGTTTTTGAAAATCAGATCTCTTAGACTTGGATAAGGTCATTGTAGCCAATTAACCTGAGGATGCCTGTGTTAAATAAGCAGGAGCTCACCAGCCTGGAAATGTCTCCCTACTTTGAGTTCTTAGGTGAAGAACTGCAACATAACTTAGTACATAACTGAAAGCTAACTAGGGGTATATTTTTTGTGACAAATAGCCAGGTCTCAGCCAATCACAAGCAGCTGAACTTTGGCCAATCACTGGCTGCCAACTGATGAGGCCTTGTCCAAATAAAGCAAATGCCTAGCTGTAACCATCAAGCTATTTCCATACTGTATTTACACTTTTCGTCTATAAATACTCACTGCCCATGTTCCAGAGTAGAACTCTTTGAAACTCTTCTTCTGATTCTGAGTGCTACCCAATTCATGAATTATTCCTTGCTCAAATAAACTCAGTTAAGTTTATTTTGCCTGAAGTTTTTCTTTTAGCAATCCTGCAATCTGGATGGGATTCTATTTCACAGTGTACTTGGGTAGCCAAATTAAAAATCATATTGTTCCCAGGATAACGTTTTAAATAAATATATTCTAAAAGTGTGAGAGAAAATGACTTTTATATAAAAAGCACCACCACCTCTAAGGGATAGCTGGTAAAATTAAATCAGAGTGCATGAGATACGATTTCTGCAGAAGTCTCTTTAGGGAACTTTTTAGGATACAAAGTATCTTCCAAATCACAGCAGAAAGTGTAAAAAACTAATTGAAGCATGTGGTCTAGGGCATAGAAATAAAAATTATACAAACATCATGGGGAAAAAAATACGTGTATTAGTTTTCTAGGGCAATAATAACAAAGTATCAAAAACTGGGTGGCCGAAACAACAGACATTTATTGTCTCCCGGTTCTGGAGGCTAGAAGTTTGAGATCAAGGTGTCAGAAGGGTTGGTTTCCTCTGAAGGCTATGAGGGAGAATATGTTCCATGAGTTTCTCCTAAGCTTGTAGTGGTTTGATGGCAATCTTTGGCATCCCTTGGTTGTCAACACATCACTCCCATCTCTGCCTTCTTCAAATGGCACATCCTTTGTGTGTGCCATATTGTATTAGGGTCCCTCAAATGACCTCATCTTAGTTTAACCATCTGCAAAAACCCTTTTCCTCAACAAGGTATTGGATCTAGGACTTCGACACAGGAATTTTGTGGGACATAATTCAACTCATGATAATATGTACCTTCTGAAAAAGGACGCTTCAGCTACTACATAATTATTATTATATAATAATGCATAATAATCAGCATAATAACTGGATTACGTAGTAGCTGCACATTTAACTAAGGAACTGCCAACTGTTTTACAACATTATTGTTCCATTTTATATTCACATGAAGAGTTCCTCCATACCCTTTCCAACATGAGATGCTCAGTGTTTTTCATTTTAGTCATCATAATAGGTATCTCATTTTGGTTTGAATTTGCATTTCTTTAATGATTTATGATATTGAACATCTTTTCATGGGCTTGTCATTCATACATCTTCTTTAATAAAGTGTCTGTTCAAATCTTTTGCCAAGATTTTTTGTTGAGTTGCTTGTTTCCTTATTAAATTTTGAAAGTCCTTTGTATATTTTGGATACAAGTTCTTTATTTGATATATAGTTCGAAAATATTTTCTCCCAGTCTGGTTTTTGTTCACTTTTTAACTGTATTTTTAAAAAGTTTTTAATTTTGATGAAGCCCAAGTTATCAGTTGTTTTATTAATCATGCTTTTGGTATAATGTATAAGAAATCTTAAATGAACCCAAGAACACAAAGACTTTCTTTTATGTTTTAATCTAAATTTTTTATACTTTTAGTTTTTAAATTAAGGTTTAAAACCTATTTTGAGTTAGTTTTTGTATGTAGTTAGATGAATGGATCGAGGCTTAGTTTTCTGATTTGTTGAAAAAAAAAATAACATTTCTCCACTGAAGTGCTTTTGTAGTTTTGTGGAAAAATAAGTTGTTCATAAATGTGCTGATCTGTTTCTGGATCTCTTTTAATTTATTTGTTTGTCTATATAAATATTATACTGTTTTAACCACTGTAGCTTTACAATAAGCTTTGGAATCAAATACTGTAAGTCCTCCAATTTTGTTATTCTTTAAAAAGTTGTTTTGGCTCTTATAAGTCTTTACATTTCTATTTGATTTTAGTATCAGTTTTTCCATTTCTATTAAAACAAACAAGCAAACAAAAACCATGACGTGTGTTTAACTGTAATTACATTGAACTTGCACATCAATTTGGGGAAAATTGACATTTTAACAATATTCAGTTTTCACATTATAAACAGTTACTTCAAATTTATTTAGGTCTTTTAAAACTTCTCTCAGTAGTGAAATTTTCAGCATAAAATCTTGAATCATTTGTCAGATTTATCCCTATTTTAAATTTTGATGATATTGTTTTTACTTCAAGTTTTGATTGTTCAGTGCTTCGAGTTTTGATTGTTCAGAAATACCAGTTTTCGTGTATTGATCTTGCACCCTGAAACCTTACTAACTCATGCATTCTAATGCCCTATGTTTTTATATTTCATTCAATACTCTACGTAGACAGTCATGTCAACTGTGAATGAAGACAGATTTAATTTTATTCTGCTATGGATGCCTTTTTCCCCCTTTTTCTTGCCTAACTTCACTGGGTAGAATGTTAAGCACAATGTTAAATAAAATTCATGACTATTCTAAGTAACACTGAAAGCTAGTTCAGTGATCTCATCCACTTAGCTACCACAAAGCCTCCTGGTTCCTGCCTTCTGTGTATTCACTGCAAGTTATACGTTCTGTATTTGTCAGTAATGCGGCATAACAGCTCTGAGTCAGTGTCTGCTTCTATGCCAGGTATTCTGTTAGACAACCTATGCCTATTATGCTATTTTACCTTCAAAACAACTGTATAGCAAGGCAATTTGAGCAATGCTAACCTCTTAGCATGGTGCCTGAAGCTATTAGGTGCTCTGAAAACATTCACTTAACAAATAGATGAATTTTTGTAATACCATTTCTATTTTACAGATGAGAAAGTAGATTTTTAGAGGGGTCGAGTAACATATTCAGTAGCAATGGTGAAACTAGAATTCAATGAAAATCTCTTTGAATTTGAACTTTGTGGTGGACAGTCTTGTCTTGATTTCCATTGTCATTGCCCGATGGCTCTGCTGCTACGTCATCGGCTGCCCATATCCCTGTGCTGCCAGCAATGGAATTCCACAAAGATAACATAGAAACCACTATCTACAACCATCTGATCTATCTGGGTATTGTATATCACAAAGCGTATATTTGTGCAAGCGTGCTTAGGCTTTTGTTTATCCCCTGGGAGGCTGTGTTTCTTTTTTTTATTTCAAAATATTACAGGGGTGCACATATTTTTGGTTTCATGGATCCCTATTGCTATGCTCGAGTCAGGGTTATAAGTGTGCCCATTACCCAGATAGTGTTCATTGTACCTGTTAATAATGTTTTTGCCCAACCCCCCACCCCGGCTCCTGCTTGATTTCCACTGAGTTTTACTTCCCTCTGTGCACATGTGTGCTCATTGGTTAGTTCCAGTTTAACAGCAAGTACATGTGGTGTTTGTTTTTCCATTCTTTAGATACTTTGCTTAGGACAATGGTCTCTAGATCCATCCAAATTGTTGCAAAAGGCATTAATTCATTCTTCTTCGTGGCTGAGTAGTATTCCATAGTATACATATACCACATTTTGTTAATCCTCTCATGAATTGATGGACATTTGGGTTGATCCCACGTCTGTGCAATTGTGAATTGTGCTGTAATAAACATTCCAGTGCAGATATGTTTTTGATAAAATGACCTATTTTCCTTTGGGTAAATACCCAGTAATGGGATTGCTAGATCAAATGGTAGGTCTACTTTTAGTTTTTGGAGGAATCTCCATAATATTTTCCACAGTGGTTGTACTAATTTGCAGTCCAACCAACAGTATAAGCATTCCTTTCTCTGTATCCACACCAGCATCTGTTGTTTTTGGACTTTTTAATAAAAGTCTTTCTAACTGGAGTAAAATGATATCTCACTGTAGTTTTAATCTGAATTTCCCTGATAATTAGTGACATTGAGAATTTTTTTTCATACGCCTATTGGCCATTTGTCTATCTTCTTTCGAAAAGCTTCTGTTCATGTGTTTTGCCCCCTTTTTAATGAGTTGTTTGAACTTTTCTTGGTAATTTGCTTGAGTTCTTTGTAGATTCTGGTTATTAACCCTTTATTGGATGTATAGCTTGTGAATATTTTCTCCTATTCTGTAAGTTGTCTATTTTTTCTGTTGATTATTTCCTTAGCTGTGAAGAAGCTTTTTAATTCAATCAAGTCACATTTATTTATTTTTGTTATTGATGTGATTGGCATTGGGATCTTCTTTATAAATTCTTTGCCTAAACATGGGGGGAGGTGTCTTGGTTTGTTGCACAAGCTGGTCTTGAACTCCCAACCTCAAGCAATCCTCCAGCCTTGGCCTCCCAAAATGCTGGAATCACCGGCATGAACCACCACCCTCGGCCTATATTTTATATGGAAGTAACACTTCAGATTTCATTTTGAAGGAGACAGATAGGTAGATAGACTACAACAATGAAATCTTTAAAACACAATAAACAAAACCCTGCCTTACATCTAGCTCCAGATTTATTTTTTAAGCATTCTTTGAAATAAAATGTGCATATATGGAATGAAGCCATTCCACAGATGACCAATCAAATACAAACAGCGTTGTGTACAATTAATTATTAATTGAATGCCTCTTTTTAAAGACCTTTGTAACAAACCTATCCAACCCTTCATCCTACCTCTGAGCCAGTCCACAAGGAACAGCTTCTCACTTGTCACCACAGTAAGGCAAGTGAAAATTTTTGCTGGGAAAACACTGTTCCTGCCCTTCCTCCAAGTGCATAGTTACCATGAACAAATTGCCCCATTCTTGATACACACTTGTCAACCATGTCCTCAAGCATCCAAGGGACTGTCAGCAAATGCATGAATTAAGGTCATGTTTACATTTACGCTGTCGACAGTAAGCAATTTGGGGAACTGAATTATCCTCATTGCTAGCTATTAAATCATTAAATGTTAAAAGTTTATTCATCCTAACATGGCTTAGAACAATCCAGTTTTGTTTTTCCAAATGATGAATACAATGTTTTGAAACTTCAGGGTCTTAATGAAGCTAACAGATTATCACCCTTCTAAAAGGAACTTACAGCAGAGCCATGATTTATTAACTTTACAGATATCAAACTTCTATGTTAACAGTAAATACTAACTACATTTGCTGTCCCACATCCATCGACAAGGAAACAGAGAGGTGAACTGAAACTCACTATGTCTCATGGTAAATGGTATGGTTAAATTGCTTTCAGCTGCAAGTTTTGGAAAACCCCCACCTTTAATTACCTTAAGTAATAAGGAAATACACTATTTTTCATGAGAAGAAATACAGAATAATAACTGTGGGTACCACTATCCTATTCATCATGAAGCCTTTCTCAACTGGATCTCCAGAGAATTTAGCCTGAATGCCCTAAGGCTGTAGTCCCCAACGCCTGGTCCCTGGCCTGTTATAAACCTAGCCACACATCACCACCTGAGCTCTGCCTCCTTCTCCCCATCCATGGAAAAATTATTGTCTTCCATGAAACTTAGGAACGAACTGGGTGGCAGCACAGCAGGAGGTGAGTGACGGATGAGTGAGCAAAGCTTCATCTGTATTTACAGCCATTCCCCACCACTGGCATTGCTGCCTACGCTCCGCCTCCACTCTCCTCCCCCTCTGTCTGCGGAAAAATTGTCTTCCATGAAACCAGTCCCTGGTGACAAAAAGGTTAGGGACCACTGCTCTAAGGCATCTATTATATGCAATTAATTAACTTCTATGCATCTGTAATGGTACTATTTACTGCCACACTTGACAAAAGTACGAAAATATCCACATGTAGCATTTTCTTTGCTCTGTGGTTCCAAAGAAGAACCCCAATTGAGGAAGGCTGAGTAGTTTCACTTTCTCCCTCAAAATGACTTCCTTTATGATTGTAAGACACATTATAAGTTTCTAGCATCACATTGAGATATGACAAATTTGGGGGTGTGGGATGATCTTTTTCATTTAACTGTTTATTAGTAAGAGATCCCCACCACACTTTCCCCCACATCTTATTGACCCAATGGTAAATCTATTGAATCCAAAAAATTTCTGCATGATGAACTTCCATAGAGAATCAAACATCTCTTGCATTTTCTGAATCCCCAGTTGACAATATTTTACTGAGAATGGTATAGATTATGAACTAGCGCTATGAACTAAAAAAATTGCCACATTATTATTTCCATTTCTATAAGCAATAAATCGTGCATATGAGTACAAAGTCTAGGGTACTATTAAAAGATAATGCAATTTATGGATAGTTCAGAATATTTTTTCTAATATATGGTTGTTCTGAAGTTGCATATGACATAAGCCAACAGGACTTCGATACAGTCATACCTCAGAGATATTGTGTGTTTGGTTCCAGACCACTATAGTAAAGCCAATATTGCGATAAAGTGATTCACACGAATTTTTTTGTTTTCCAGGGCATATAAAAGTTATATTGATTCTATATTGTAACCTATTAAGTGTGCAATAGAATTATGTCTGAAAAATGTACATATCTTAATTTAAAAATATTGCTAAAAAATATTAACAGTCATCTGAACCTCCAGCAAGTCGTAATCTTTTTGCTGGTGGAGGGTCTTGCTTTGATGTTCATGATTGCTGACTGATCTTTATGGTGGTTGCTGAAGGTTGGGGTGACTGTGACAATTTCTGAAAATAAGACAAGGAAGTTTGCCACACTGATTGACTCTTCCTTTCACAAAAATATTTTTCTGTAGTATATGACACTGTTTGATAGCATTTTACCCTCCGTAGAATTTCCTTAAACATTAGAGACAATTCTCTCAAATTTTGCCACTGCTTTATCAACTAGGTTTATGTGATATTCTAAATCCTTTGTTGTCATTTCAATAATATTCATAGAATCATCACCAAGAGTTGATTTCATCTCAGGAAAGCACTTTCTTTATTCATCCATGAGAAGCAACTCCTCATCTGTTAAAGTTTTATCATGAGATGTAGCAATTCACATCTTCAGGTTCCACTTGCAATTTTAGTTTTCTTAACTATTTCTGCTACACCTGCAGCTACTTTTGCCACTGAAATCTCAAGCCCCTCGAAGTCATCCATGAGAGTTAGAATCAGCTTCTTCCAAACTCCTGTTAATGTTAATGTTTTGACCTCCTGCCAGGAGTCAAAAATGTTCTTAATGGGATCTAGAATGGTAAATCCTTTCCAAAAGGTTTTCAATTTACTTTGCCCAGATCCATCAAAGGAATCACTATCTATGGCAGCTATAGCCTTATGAAATGTATTTCTTAAATAATAAGAGTTAATAATAAGACTTTCTTAAATAAAGTCAAAATTACTCCTTGATACATGGGCAGCAGAATGGATTTTGTGTTAGCAGGCTTGAGAACAATATTAATCTCCTTGTACATATCCATCAGAACTATTGGGTGATCCGGTGTATTGTCCGTGAACAGTTACACAGGGATCTTTTTTTTCCTGAGCAGTAGATCTCAACAGTGAGCTTAACATATTCAGTAAACCATGCTGTAAACAGATGTGCTGTCATCCAGACTTTGTTGTGCCATTTGTAGAGCACAGGCAAAATAGATTTTGCATAATTCTAAAGGGTTTTAAGATTTCTGGAATGGTAAATGAGCACTGGCTTAAACTTAAAGTCACCAACCGTATTAGCTCCTAAGAAAAAAAAGTAACCTTGTCCTTTGAAGCCAGGCATTGATTTCTCTCTAGCTATGAAAATCCTAGATGGCATCTTCCTTCAATATAGGGCTGTTTGTCTACATTGAAACTATGTTCTTGAGTGTAGCCACTTTCATTAATTATTTTAGCTAGGTCTTCTGGATAACTTGCTGCAGCTTCTATACCAGCATTTGCTGCTTCCCTTTGCACTTTTATGTAATGGGGATACCTTCTTACCTTAAACCGCATGAACCAACCTCCACTAGCTTCCAAGTTCTCTTCCGTAGCTTTCTCACCTCTCTCAGCCTTCACAGAATTGAAGAGAGTTAGGGCCTTCCTTTGGATTAGTCTTTGGATTAAGAGAATGTTGTAGCTGATTTAATCTTCTATCCAGACCATTAAAACTTTTTCCCTCTCAGCAATAAGGCTTCTTCATTTTCTTATGCATGTGTTCACTGAAGTAGCACTTTTAATTTCCTTCAAACATTTTTCCTTTGCATTCGCCATTTGGGTAACGATTTGCAGCAAGAGACCTAGCTTTTGGCTTGCTTTGGCCATGACATGCCTTCCTCACAAAGCTTTTTCATTTCTAGCTTTTGATTTAAATATATGTAATTAGTAGGGTATGTGGGACTCTTCCTTTCACTTGACCACATAGAGACCATTGTAGGGGTATTCGCTGGCCTAATTTCAATATTTTTGTGTCTTATCTCAGGGAATAGGGAAGCCCAAGGAGAGGGAAAGAGATGGGGAAACAGCCTGTTGGTGAAGCTGCCTGAACACACAAAACATTTATTGATTAATTTTGCAGTCTTATATCATCATAGTTCATGGTGACCCAAAACAATTACGATAATAACATCAAAGATCACTGATCACAGATCACTATTACAGATATAATGATGATGAAAAAGTTCAAAATATTGTGAGAATTGCCAAAATATGAAACATAGACATGAAGTGAGTGGGTATTGATGGAAATATGGTCCAGATAGACTTCACTGACACAAGATTGTCATAAACCTTCAATTAGTAAAAAATGCAATATCCGTAAAGTGTAATAAAGCGAAGCACAACAAACTGAGGTAAGCCTCTATGTTGAACGTTTTAAGCATAACTGAAGTTCCCAGAGTTTGCAATTTGGAGACATCTACAGCGGTTGGCTGCAGTGCTTCAATCACATACACTACATTAAGCCATAGGGATGTCTCACTGAAGATTCGTATTTGCAAATTTTCATCTGCATACTTTATATTTGTTTTTTCAATATGTATCTATCTCTTTAATTATTTATTTAACAATATCTTTATAAGCATTTAGGTTCAGAGCCCACTCTATATAGTTCAAAGAGACGGGAATTCATTGGTGGATATCCTCCAGTTTAGAAGAATCCTTTGGACATTTGAAGAAATGGACTCTGACTTGGGTAGAACCAGAACAATTCAGAGATTCTTCTATTATCAGGGAGTCATTTACTGAATTGAGAAATTACTATTACTTCTGCCAGATCCAGAATTGACAAAATGGATGCCCAAAGTCCTATTTGTTAATTGGTATGAAAGCAACTGTAGAAAACTATCATCATCATCATCCTTATGCAGTCTGAATGCTTGGAAGTCTACAGATCGTACACGAGTAAATCAAAATGGCAAATCCAAACCACATCTGGAAGCCTACTGGCCAGAGAATTTGGGGATATTATTTTAGGTTTCAACCTCCATGATAAGAGTAAAGCCAAGTGGATAGAAGTTAGAATATGTGTCGACTCCTATCCACCATTTTCCAGCACATTTACAGCACAAATGATGTAACAGTTATGGATGTCAATAAATGAAAACATATCAATCATTCCAAATGTATGTCCCTAACAAATGAAATACACTCATTTTCCATGTTGACATGGAATTTTTATAATCATGTTTTATTTTAAACTTTTTGATGTACTTTTAAGTAAAAAATAATATTTCCTATAGCAAAAATTTTAAATTATAGAAATATATTATTTAGAGGTGAAAATCCACTAAAATCACATACCCCTAAATAGCTATAGTTAAGTTTTGGTATTTTTAAAGATATTTTCAGTGAAGACAATAGAGAGATAGAGAAAGAGATAAGAAAAAGAAAAAGATGAGTTTGTTAATGCAGGTATAAGATATAATACTTTTAAAAAGCAAGAATGAAATTATAAAAAATGTATTATTATGAAATTTTCATTTTTAAATTAACAATATATTCTGGACATATTTTTCATGCCATTATATGCAATAACCTACATCATTTTTCTCATTTATTAATATAATGGGGCATAATAGTCTATTATATGAATGTATCATAAAAGATTTATTTAACCTATTATTAGTGAAAATTTACTTATTCCTTATGTTTTGTTATTATGAAAAATGCTACAATGTACAACGAACATCATACTGCACAGAATAAAAAGCCATGAATACTTGTTTCATTTATATTTCCAATTTCTACCCAAAGTGATAGTATTAATTTATCTTATGTTCCTACCATATCCTTGCCAATATCGAATGTTGGCAAGCTTTATTAACTTTGCCAGTCTAACAGGTCAGAAGTGATACTATTTCACTGTTACTTAATTCAGATGCATTTTATCATTAAGGAGGTTGACATTTTTTCTGCATATTTATTGGTTATTTGTACTTCTTATACAGTGACTTCCTGTTTTAATTCTTTGTCCATATTTCTCTTGGGTCAATTCTTTGCTATTTCATTTTGTAAGAGTTGTTTGTATTTTTTATGTATTATCTCCATATTTGATCATCTATGGTACATGTATATTTTCTTTGTTTGCCATTTGCTTTTTGAATTTGTTATGGTGTTTTTCGTGATTTAAGTTATCAACTTAATTAATTTTGCATTTTATGCCATGCATGGAGTTATCTTCACCACATTAAAATTTTATCTTGATGGATTTATTTTGCACTACCTATTGTTGCATTTTCTTTGATCCATTTGAATTTACTTTGATGTGAGGAATGAGGTAAGGGTTTACTTTAATTTTTTCTCCAATTGTCTGCCAGTCTTCTCAACATAGTTTATAAAATAAACTTTATTCTCCCCCAGTAATTTGTAGTGCCACCTCTATCTTTTATAAAATGCCCTACGTGTTCTTGAGTCTAATGTGGACTTTCTTTGTTACATTGTCTAGATATTAAGACACAATCCTGTTCCTTTTTTATTCACTGTAACTATGGTGGATCAAAGGGTGATTTAGCCCTACATTTTCCCTTTAATTCAGTATCTCCTAATATATCCTATTCTAGAATCAGATTTATTGAATAAAATGTAGTCATATAGATTTTTCTCCTTCAAGACTAGATTGAACTTAAACATTTTTTAGTTTTTTTCTGTGAACATTAAGTGACATTTCTCTCAAGCACATGAAATTTCTTGCTCTTTTAGTGAATATCTTTCCATAGTCCTTATCATCTTCCCTACCACCCGTCTTGCATAACAGAAAAAAGTTGCAGATGTTCAGTGTGGAGTGAAGGGAGAAAAAGACAATGTCTGTTTGCAGTTAAATAAACATAGCAGGACAAAAAAGTTATTGAAGCTAAGGATTTTTCTCTTTGCCAAGAACATGAAATTTGAATAGAACCTCTTTACATTTAGAAGGTGACAATTGTATAGTTTCTTAAAATATAGAAAAAATTCCAATTTCTAAAGCTAGTGCCAACTGATCATGATTCAACCATCAATAATATAATATTTAAAAATGTGGCACTTTATTTAACAGTTGTGGTTATTCCTAGAAATGCAAGTGTCTTATTGCCTGTCTTCTAAAAACACAAGATAATACAACAATGTTTACAAATAATAAGATTTTTAGAGAGATATATAAAAGGATTCTAAGAGGAAATATCCTACTACTGACTGGGCAAATCTTGTTTTAGAGATGCTATGATTATTAAAGTATTATGTTGAGAAACCCTTAGGGACTGAGTTTAGGGTTATCAACTACAAAGAACTGGGTATTAGAAGATTCTAAGTTTAAATCAGTACTACCACTGCCCTGATGTTTAAAATTGATGTACAGGAGCAATCATGCAGGAAGCCTACTGGATTTCTTTACTAGATAAAAATAGTTTGTCTTATCATTTCTGTGCAACTGAACACTTTTGGTATTTAAATATTAACCCAGCTTATTGCTACTTTTGTACTGAATTTGTACTACTATGTACAGGAGTATGAGGTTACAGAAAGAAAGGGAGCTGTTCTTCATGTCCTACATGAGCACAGAAACAGAAGTTCTCTCTCTTTGTTATGTATTGGGGTTTAGAATACGTGCCTTTCACATAACCCTCTTTTAAAAAAATGACCAAAAAATCATTATAATTTAATAATTCAATATTGGATTGAATTAATAATACTGAATAATATAATATTAACATAGTATTAATGTAAAGATATTAAGTGTTGAAAGCAGAAGAGCATAGAGTATAGGCTAAATAATTGCAAATTTGGTACTATAAAAAGCAAATACCAAAATTTGCTCTTGATATAATATGCATACACACACACACACACATACACACACACACACATTTACCAATAACAATCTAGGTTTAGAGGTCCAAACAATATTGACAAAAATTAGGGAGATAATAAACTAAAATTTTCTTAGAATTAATGATACCTTAAGTAATGGTATTGAAACAACATAAAAAGTCAAAATCAATAGTTTTCTTATGTAAATACACAAATCGGTTTGAAGACAATTTGGAAAACATTCTATTCATATTATCAATAAAAATACCCACGAAATATCTAGTCTGACAAAAATGTGCAAAGCACACGTAAAGAACACAATAAAATTTTAATTGGAATTTAAAAATGAAATAGAGCGCCACATTCTGTCCCTACAAGAGAAGATTTAGTTTTATAAATGTCCATTCTTCGTGATTTTTATTCACCAGTAATAGTAAACATGACAACTAATCTGGAAAAATATATGGTTAAAATCTTAACTTATTTCATATCACTATTAATTCTAAGTTAATATAAAATTAAATACAAAAAGAGAAACTATGAAGTAACCAGAAAAAGAATAAATAAATAGGTACTTGATCTTGAGGTACATAAGCCTTTTTATGTAGAAATGAAAATAAAAACAAAAACAAAGAAAATGACAGTCAAATGAATAACAGCAAGATAAAGAAATGAATTATAATGAAACTGATATATTTTATCACAAAAAAAATTTTCATCTATATATATTTTAGACAAAAACTCCAAGGCAAGAATCTTGAGAAAATATTTGTGACAAAGTTTAACCTTAATGCTTTAATATTTCAAATCTCCTTAAAAGTAAATTTTAGAACTCTTTTAGATAAAATGGGCAAAAAAATAAATAAATAAAACAGGAAGTGAATAACAGTTTTTAGAATATACAAAATACATATGAAAACAAATTTAATCCCACAAAAATTTATAAAAATTGAAGATACCATTCTGTGCCTGCCATATTAGTAGAAATTAAAACCATCTGATGTGGCGAACATGTGGGCAAATAGGAACTCCTGTGTGGTACTTAAGAACTTGAAGTAGTTTATTTGGGGGGAAAATTGGAATTGTTCATATAAGGCCTTAAACTTTGTTTCAATTCATTGCCCTACTTATCCCTCTGGGGAGAAAAATATATATGCTGACAAATAGTAATATTTTGAAAGATTACACACTTGTTTGGTCACTATGTGAAAATCCAGCAAAAATCCAAAAGTCTAAGAAGAGCGCAGTAGTTAAATAAATTATGGAATATTCACAAAATGCAGTCTCTACTGGATTTAAGAATCATGTTTTCAAAAATTTTGAGGATGTGAGTAAGGAAAAAGGCAGTGACAAAAGAGTTACCATGTCGTTGAAGCACTCTATAATGGAGGATGTCGACATTATACCAAAACAACATACAGGAAAACGAGAGCAATTTTTATTACTGAGTGGTGGAATTATGAGTGATTTTTATTTTTATACTATTTATATGTATTAAATATTAATTTGTTCCCTAGAACATATATTTCTTTTTTAAAAAACCCTAAAAAGTAGCATTCTAAAATGTAACAGTTACTTCTATATTTTTGAGTTAGATTGGATTTCTGTATCTTTATATAGTGGAATAATAGGGTCTCTGTGTGTGAGAATGTGTCTCATGGTTGTTTTTAAATAATTTATAAGAACTTGGAGGTGCATATTTTGCTATAAATGTTAAACTAATCCCAAATATCAGTCAATTGTATGAGGGTATTTTATGCATGATGATTTTCCCTTTTTCTGGACTGTTCCAGACCTCCCGGTGTCCTGTCATGATCATGCAGCGCAGTGAGGGGTGCAAAGTGGGAGGGCCCAACTTTTGGAGTGAAACAAGCTGAATTCAAACCTTGTTCTGTCGGTTACCACACAATTGCCCATAGGAAACTTATTTAACCTCACCAAGCTTTTGTTTTCTCATAAGTAAAATTAGGATCTAACACTTTGGATTATTTTAAGAATAATATGAGATAATATATGTAAGAACATATTGTGACTGCTTGATAAATATTAGCCATTATTTTCACTTGCAAGGGTACTATTAAACCTGAATGTCTCAAAACTGTAATTATACTATATTCAGCTTCAGTTACAATGACTGCGTCATATAAATCTATGCGTGAAGCCCTTGGCTATGCCCTGGGAGTAGACGCAATGGCCGCTTAGGCTTCCTGGGCTTTGTAGTTTAGGGTACCACCTCGATGGTAAACTTTTTTTTTTTTTTCCTACAGAATATCTGAAGTGAGGTCAGCCTAAGCTGGTGGGAGTGAGGGGTGGGACATGCTACCCTACGATCACATGTTGGAGGCTTGGGGACTTGATACAGCAGAGGGGCTGCCGATGTGTTGGGTCATCACACCCAGGGGGAAAAAAATCCATCACAGTGAGCAATACTGTGAAAAGATTAAGTACTTTCTAAAAGTGAACCTCCGTGGCCTAAAGAAAACGATTTCATGGTATCATTTGAGCTCCCGTGTTCAGATGAGAAACCTAAGGATGGGAAGTAGTAGCCAGCACGTATTTCTCCCCTCTGATGAGGCGCCGTGCTTGAGGCAACCAAAAAGAGAAGAGAAAAAGGAAACGCAGGGAAAGAGTAGGCGCTGTCTTTCTTTAAGATGGAGTGTAACTGGAAACAGCCTCCAGCCAAGGTCAGGGTCAAGAGTAATAGAATCCTGGCAAAATGTGCTAGTTTATCTTCCCCCATGAACTCCTGCCAAACAATATACACAGTGTCGCGCAGCACCGGAGAGTGTCTGATACATCTCCAGAGTATTTATGAGGACTTCTGTTTTGAAGATAGTTTCTTAGGTAACAGAGTAAAAACATGTATGGATGAGCTCTCATTTATCAGTGCCTTGGCTTCCTGTGAAAATTAAACAGCAAGAATCATGATATTTTGTCCTGAGTTAAAGCAAGTTCTTCAAAGGGATGTATGGGTGGGGGTGCTTTGAAGATGGTGTATGTCCAGCAGACTCCCAGAAAGGCCTGGCATCTGTATAAATTACTCAGAGGTCCCAGCCCAGAGCTTCTTGTCCTGGCTCTAATAGAAAAGACCCAGCAGCTGCAGCCCTGGGGGAAGCTGTTTGTTATGGGGCCTTGAGCCCCAGGCTGGGAGTGTGCACTGTTTCACTTTATGTATTGCAAGCACCTTCAGATGTCCCTGAGTTTTTCAAACTTCATTCAGCTGCTCTGGTGGCCAGAAACTGTGAAGTTAGACTAGAAATTCTTTGCTTTTTAAAACAATCATTTTTGTTCTGTAACATGAGCTAGCCCCATGTTTCCGTAGAACGCTTTTTGTCAGCAGGGAATAACCAGGAAATTCCCCAGGAGCCAAGAAGAAAGTTGAAACACCAGACTCCCTACAAGGCTGAGCCAGGATGTGCCGATGGAAATATTTTCGGGGAGGTTTAAAATAATTATTTAATATCATGAAATGCTTTCCCTTCTGCTAAGATACCAATAAAAATCTTTCATTTTGGTATTTAACAGCATGTATTTATTATAAAGTAGTACATCTTTAATCGATAACATGAAATCAAAGAGTAGAATGATTCCACTATGTAAAGATATAAAAATCCAATGCAATTCCAAAACGTAGAAATAATAGTTACATTTTAGAGAGTCACTTTTCAGGGTCTCTCTTTTTTTAAAAGAAATATATGTTCTAGGCAAAAAATTGAGAACACGTAAATACGGTCCTGCATTGATTGCTTAACAATGGGGATATGTTCTGAGAAATGCATTTTTAGGCAATTTCATCCTTGTGCAAACATCATAGAGTGTAGTTACACAAACCTAGGTGGTATAGCCTACTGCACACCTCAGCTATGTGCTATGGCCTTTTGCTCCTAGGCTACAAACCTATATAGCATGTTACTGACCAGAATACTGTAGGCAATTGTAACATGACAGTATTTGTGTATCTAAACAGATCTAAACATAGAAAAGATACAATAAAAATGCAGAATTACAACCTTATGGGACCAGTGTTGTGTATATATATATACATATAATACAGCCCATCTTTGACCAAAACATCATAAAAATGCATGATTGTAATACAAAAAATAAAAAAATCACTCATAATCGCACTACCCAGCAATAAAAGTTGCTATTGTGTCCCTAAGTTGTTTTAATGAAGACATCCTCATTATAGAGTGCTTTAATAAAACTGTACATAATTCTTTTGCCACTGCCTTTTTCCTTAGTCACATCCTCAAAAAATTTTTAAACATGATTCTTAAATTCAATAGTACATATTGCATTTTATGAAAATTCCCCAATATTGTGGATTCTCATAAAACAAGTAAATGAATAAACAACTTTGTGTCTCTTTATTCAATCAAGGTTTAAATTCCAGAGATTCAGTGGCCATTCTGAAAATATGGAAACTACATTTTAGTAGTTTCTACTATGTCAAACTTACATAATAAGTGAAACGATTTTCTTCTAGACAGAAGACGCAAATGTCAAGGGAGCTAACTGACTACTTACCTACTCCCACACAGCCACTGACCCCTGCCCGTAGGTCAGGTTATGCTTAGATACCTAGTGGCTTTGTAAATGGTCCCCAACGTAAAAACTGTTCACAAAATTCATAAAGGGTCACTCTGGCCTGTTACATCAACAGGCCAAATAAAGTCAGCTCAGTGTGGAAATAGAGGAGAAATTGCAGGCAGGGTTGAGGTTCCCAGTCACAGATTTTAGCTGCTTGATTTTCTGTCATTGTGCTTTGGGCTTAGTGTTTTTACCTGCTCTGGCATTCTGAGTCAGGCTCACGAGGGACGTGTTCACAAGAGAAAGCACATTTGGAAGCCATTTGCTTTTACAAAATGTTTACTATTTCAGCCCCTGACAGTTATTGTTACTGGAGTCATTAGTGATGGAGTTCAGAGAGAGGAGGGTCGCCTTTGGTTTTAGAGAGCCAACATATGGAAATGTAAGTGTATGAGGGGACAGAGATAGAAAACAAATGCATATCTGCCACTAGTGTTGTACCTTTTCTGAAATATTGGGTTTCTCATCACATCCCATAATTTGAAAGAGTTTTAAAAAGAAGCAGCCATTGGCAGTATTCTGTTTCCCAATAAAGATAACATTTTTTTTTAACTTTTATGGGTAATTCTCCAACTATAACACATTTGCAGTTGCCAGAAATAATCCCAAGTTGATTATTGCTTTGCAGATTGTTCCTGATATGTGTATCTTGAAGAATTATCTGGTGGGAGGAGAGGTGTGAGTAATAAGAACCAAATTTGTCTTTAGGGAGTTCCATGTTCAGTGAATCACCTCATCACATATCCATGGATGAGACACTTTGCATTTGCAAAATCAGGGCCAGCAGGGCTCACTTGTCCAAACCTTCGTTGTTGTTGATATTTTTAAGTATGTATTCCAGGAAAAAAAGTGGGAAAATTTTATAGTTTTACATTTTATATTTATCCATGGTTTAAGTTAATTTTTTTTAATAAAAATTATGTTGAGGTAAATTTTTTGCATATGGATGTTAATTGTTCCAATACTCTTTGTCAAAAAGACTATTCTTTCTCCAATAAGTTGTTTTTTTTTTTTTTTTATGTTTGCCAAAAATTGACCATATTGCTGTGGATCTATTTCTGGACTCTCTACTCTGTTACATAGATTATATGTCTACATCTTCACCAGTTTAGATATTGTAGCATTAGAGTAAATCTCATAATTGAGTAGTGTGAATACTCCAACTTTATCTGTCTTCTTCAAACTTTTTTTGTCTACTCTAACTCTTGTGTTTTTCCATATAAATTTTAGAATCAACTTGTCTATATCTACAGAAAATCCTTCTGAGACTTTGCTTGAAATACTTTTAAAACTATTTATATATTTGAGGAGAACTGACATCATAACTATACTGGATTTTCCAATCCATGAATGCATATGTGTTCTAATTATTTAGGTCTTATTTGATTGCTTTCATCAGCATTTTGCATTTCTCATTATGTAGATTTTACATGTTTCATTACAGGTATACCTGTTTTGTGGGGGGAGCCATTGCAAATGATATTGTATTTTTAGTGTTGAATTCCAATTATAAATGCTAGTAGAAACAAGATTGATTTGTATGGGTTGCTCTTGTACTCTGTGATCTTGTTATACCTGCATATTAATTCTAGGAACTAGTTATTTTTTTGTAGATTCCTTGGGATTTTCTATGCAGATAATCGTGTCTTCTGCAAATAGAAACAGTTTTATTTTTTTATTACCAATATTTAGGACTTTTATTTCTTTTTCTGGTTCTGTTACACTGGCTAACACTTCCATTACTATTTTAAATATGAGTGGTGAGAATAAGCATTTTCGACTTGCTTCCAATTTTAGTGAGGAGAGCATTCAGTCTTTCATCTTAAGTGAGCTTTGCTGCTAGCACATTTTTTTGCTATTAGAAGAAGGAGTTTATGTAAGATTTTTAGCCAATAACCAGGAGTTGTATTCCTTCTGCAAGTTTTCCTTAAATGGTTTGTTGAAGAGTGGCAGTTGTCCAATCCTTCTCCAGGAACAGCAGCCAAGCTCACACACATGCCAGCAAAAACAACGCCACCACTACTACCTGGCCTGCGGTGATTGCATGGCACCATGGATTTCAAGATTCACTCTGATTTCAGAAATGTTAAGAGGTAAAAAATGCGCATCTTGGAGCTGATAATGTAGTATTTTTCTTATAATAAACTTTCAAAAATTAACTCCATTTCATAAGCAAGATCTCAGGTCATAAAATTCTTTTATAGTTATTTTAGTGCCACCTATAATTTCATGGTAAGCATCTATCATAATTTATTTAATCAGTTTCTTCTATTAAAAATTTGTTTGGTTTCAAGTTTTTACTCTTACATATGATGCTCTGATAATCATTTTTATCACTGAAGTGCAAATTTCTGATTAAATGCCTGTGAGAACCAACTAGAAGTAGATTTAGTCCAAAAGCAATTTGTCTAATTTTTTAGGCTTAATTGTCCTTCCAAGGATATGATTTGATGCCAGGAGAAAGTTAAATGACCCTAGAGGAAAATGAGTGAGGGTTGATAATATAAACTTATATTCTAAGGAGAACTTTGGTTACCACATCATGAGATATAAAATAAAATCTAAATGATCAGATTTTTCTCATCTGTCTGCACAAGAGTATAGTGTAGGCAAGAGATTATTCTTTATTTTTATTTGATTTTATAAGATGAGAACAAATTAATTTCATAACAACCTTCTTGTTAATATACTTCCACTAAGGGGCTATTGCTACAAATTGTAAGCTAAAATGGAATGTTTACTGAAGGAAGCGTAAGGATTTCTATATCTGGACAGAGAAAAGTAATTTAATAGGAAAAAAATCCATAAATTTTTGTGTTGTAAAAAATTGTAAAATTTTTATTTCTACTCAAACTTATAAGCCAAATTCCATGAACTCCATTCCTTCAGTTTGTGGGTAACTATGGGAAAGTTTAACATGTCTTGGATAAGAATCTCAGTTGTATTAGAGTTACAACAAATACATGTTGCAATACAATTTGCTCTGATGTTTAGCTTGGTTTAGAAACAGAAAATGTTAACACAGTAATTTCAAACTGTTGATACTGGTTTGTATTTTGGGGGCCAGCGCTGAAACTGATATAAACAAAAAGTACTTACATTGGATTTTTAATTCATTCTGTTTTATGGTTCAAGCTGTTGGCTGTTTAAATGAGGAAGTTAAGAGGGAAGAGATTAGGAATAAGTGACAGCCACATTTATGCGTTTCTTAGTAAGGGTAATTTTAAAATTATGTAAAAATTGAGTGAAAAAGTGTACACATTTTTAAAAAGGAAAATATATACAGATGCAATGTGGTCTTATAGAGAAAGCTTTGTGTCGAGTTAGGAGTACTGCAGTGTACAAACTGGGTGACCTGGCACCCACATGCCTGTTAACCATCTGTGAAGCAGGCATCTCTGGCTGGTTACAAAGTTGTGAAAGTCAATGCATAATTGACAAGAAAATTTCTATTTTGAAGGTTTCTAGAACATTCTGCATAATTTCAATATTATTAATGAAAAACAAGTATGCTCATCACTGCTACTTACGATGTGATCTTGAGGAAATAATTTCACCTTTATAAGCCCTGTTCTTTTATCTGGAATGTTAATATTGACCCCATAAAGGTATTTTAAGAGTCAAATGAAAGAATTCCGTGAAAGTATAAAAGGTACAGGATAAGGGAACAAGATTAGAATACTTTCAGATGCATTTCCGTAAAAGGTACCCTTATTTGGTCAGGGCAGGGTAATGAACTTGCAAATATTGACCAGACCCCTCTCCAGAGCTATGTTGGAAGGTATTACTTCAGCTTAAGATTTACAAACACCATCAAAGGATGATTTGAAGAGCTCTAGAACCCTGTTGTGGAATATGATTTTAGAATCATGGAAGCAAGCTCCATATGGCAAAATATGTATACGGATCACCTTTATTGACATTACTCAGCTATGTCTAGACCATGGAGGAATTAACAATCAATCCCTCATACCAGGCAGAAATAAGGTTTTCAGAAAAAAGGCTCAGTTATATTCATGTCCTTACCCTCATGTAGGTCTTCATTTTCTATCACTGAGTACTTCTTTGACACCTAGGGAGATTTATATTTTCTCATGCTAGCCACTTTTTTGTCATGACAATTTGTATCATTATGGATGATTTTGTTTGCTTTTTTGTTGTTGTTTTTGTTTTTGTTTTAGACAGAGTCTCACTCTGTTGCCTGAGCTAGAGTGCCGTGGCATCAGCCTAGCTCACAGCAAGCTCAAACTCCTAGGCTCAAGCGCTCCTCTTGCCTCAGCCTCCCAAGTAGCTAGGACTACAGGCGCATGCCACCACACTCATTCTTGCTCAGGCTGGTCTCTAACTCCTGAGCTCAAGTGATCCTCCCACCTCAGCCTCCCGGAGTGCTAGGATTATAGGCATAAGCCACTGCGCCCAGCCTGGATAATTTTATTTGAACTGACTGACTGATTTCTAAGTTGCCCATAATTCTGTTAGCAATTGTTGTGCAATAATTTTTTCAAACGTAATCTCATCACCTATACAACACATAAGGATGCTTAGGTCAACAAGAAGATTACATATGTGATGGCAGTCTCATAAGATAATAATGGAGCTTAAAAATTTCTATCACTTAGTGACACCATAGCACAATGCATTGCTCATGTGTTTGTGGTGATGCTGGTGTAAACAACCCTACTGGGCTATCAGGTGCATAAAAGTAAAGCACATACAATTGTTCAGTACTTACTACTTGATAATAATACATGACTATGTTTATGTACTTACTATGCTATATTTTTTATCATTATTTTAGTGTGTATTCCTTCCACTTATTAAAAAAGAGTTTACTGTAAAATGGCCTCAGGCAGGTCCTTCAGGAGATATTCCAGAAGAAGGCATCATAATCATGGGAGATGTGAGCTCCATGCGTGTTATTGCCTCTGAAGACCTTGCAGTGGGACGAGATGTGGAGGTGGAAGACAGTGATATTGATGACCCTGACCCTGTGTAGGTCTAGGTTAATGTGTTTGTTTGTTTTAGTTTTAAACAATGACAACCACAAAACTTAAAAAGTAAAAGAAAATTAAAAGTAGAGAAAAGCTTATAGAAGAATATAAAAAAGAAAATATTTTTTGTATGACGTGTGTTTTAAGCTAAGTGTTATTACAAAAGAATCAAAAATTTAAGAAAAAAAGTTTAAAGTTTATAGAGTAAAAAGTTACAAGCTTGTTAATTTATTTTTGAAGAAAGAAAACTTTTTGATAAATTTAGAGTAGCTAAAGTGTACAGTGTTTACAAAGGCTATAGTACTATACAGTAATATCCTAGGCCTCAGATTTACTCACCACTCACTCACTCTCCCAGGGCAAGTTCCAGTCCTGCAAGCTTCATTCATGGTAATGTACAGGTGTGCCATTTTTTAATCTTTTATACTGTATTCTTACTGTGCCTTTCCTAAGTTTAGATATGTTTATATACACAAATACCAGCATGTTACAGTTGCCTACGGTATTCAGTACAGTCACAGGCTGTCCAGGTTTGTAGCTTAGGAGCAATAGGTCATACCGTGTAGCCTAGGTATGTGGTAGGCTATACCATCTAGTTTTGTGTAAGTACACTCTACAATGTTTGCACAAGGATGAAATCACCTAACAATGCATTTCTCAGAACATATCCCCATTGTTAAGCAATGCATGACTGTATTTTTAAAAATGTATTTATTCCTTTTCTGGTACAATATCCCATAGAAGCTAAAAATTCAGGCGATGCAATGTCCTTCATTTGTGCCACTTTGTTGCAAGTGTATCTGAATAGACAACATGGCTAAGGAAGCAGGGATTTTCTTGGCTTCCATGCATTTTGGTCATGAGAAAATAAGAGGTCTCAGGGCCCCCAGGATCCTCTCAGCTCTCAAGTCCTGTACTCTAGGGTTATGTTTTGTGTCACAGAATCAAACACTCCTTCAGTTTCATCTCCTTGCTGCCTCATTTGACCTTTTAATCTCCTTGCACAGTGGCTTTCAAAAGCATCTTGTAAACTAAAAGCAGTAGGCAAGTATGAACTGGATTGTTACTATAGGATTAAAATGAGACATTGTCTCTGTTCCATCCAAAGCCTTCAGACAAAAGGTCTTAATAAGAACTACATTCTGCAGGGAGGTACGAGGCAACCTAAGCGAGAACACGTGTGGGCTACATGAGATAGTGCAGGCCTGCGACTGTCTTCGGTCCTGTCCCAAGAGGCCACTTGGAGGGCAAGGAGGCTCAGCAGACAGAGGCTGGAGGATTTCAGCAGATACCCTCAGGCTGATGGCTGATCCTTCAGTGCCCAGCCTGAAGAGCACTGCAAGAAGAGACCATTAATGATGGGGGAGGATTCTCCAAAGATCCCCCAGAGCATCCAGAAGAGAGAGAACCTGGAGAATACTGACAGCAAGTCTGAGAATACCAGTCAAATACGGCTTTTCCTGGCCTTTATCTCATGTCCCTCTCCTCTCTCCATTTCTGGAGGAAGGAATCAATAGCCTTGGTTCTCAGCTGGGAGAGGAAAGGTGCAAACACAAAGGAGGGAAATAGAGACAGAGTCCGCCATACTTTCTCTTCCCACTGTGAAGCGTGGCCTGGAACAGGCCCAGGTGGGGAAGGGACAACTAACTCTAAATGAAATTTGGAAATTTTAACTACTACAAATAATTGAACATTTTAATTACTGAAATAATTCAGTTTTGTGACTGGCAGCAAACTAGGGAATTTTTATTTAATAGCGAGTGCATAGAAAACTCACAGGCTGTGCCAGATTTCATGAAAAGAATGAAGAAGAATTAGCCCTAAGGAGTAGATGTGACCAGGCAGTGGGAGGAACATGGCGTTTTTCTGATTGTACATTCAAGCCCCATTGGTTTAGAGCATTGCTTAAGCACCAAGGGTTGTAGATAATGAGCAGACCAAGGACATTGACTCAAATGTTCCCTGTCTTCTATCTCCCCTGTGGCATAGAGCTCTCACCACCCTGAGCACAATGACTAACAGCAAGTGAGATTGGTTAAGACAATGTGACAACATCTCTTGATGGTCATGAGCAAATGAGTGACAGGTGGAAAACCTGTCGTGCTAGCCTTCAGGAATGACCCCTTTACACAGCGGCTCTTGTTTTGAGTTCTTAAAGGCTATTTTCTTGGTCTCAGAGAAATGATTTCTTTTGAAATGACTTCACAAATACCAAGGGCAAGACCTCATTTAGATAGAGGAAAATCTTCCCAAACCCGACGGGAACATTCCTTGCAGTGCTGTGATTTCTGCTGAAGAAAGGGAGGTGTCAGAGATAAGCAGAGTGGACTGTGTTGGAAGAAACAAACATGTTTGTTTTCCCCTGGTGCATGTATTTGCTAACATAGTCCTGGACCTTGAGAACTCTGGCTGCCCCTGCCCTGGCAGACAAGCCCAGAGCAACGTCCTGCAACCCAGGAGCCTGTGCCCACTGAGAATCCCAAGAAGAAGAGCAACCGTGCCAGGGGCAGTGTGTCTTGGACTGCAGACAGCGAGGGACCGACATGATTTCTTATAGCACAGCTGGGGTTGAATTGATTAGACGGCCACCTAGCTTTCTACCCTTCCCCTGGGCTTTAAAGAGGGCAAACTCTCTGGGCTGAAATGCACCCCTTAAAGACTGCGCTTCACATTTATCAATTTTAGGCAGTGTGAGGCATTCAACGTTCATGGAGCACCTGGGCACTGAACTCATAAGAAGAGGAGTAGAAACAAGCAGTGGTAAACAAAAGAACAATAGAACAGACATTGTCTATAGATAATTTTAGTACAATAATATAACAGATTTTAAAAAGTTCTGCTTTTTATTATCGCTGTGCACCAGGAATTCCTAATAATACCGTAGATAAAATACCCTTCCCTGAAAAAAACTTTTGTCTAAATTCTAAACTATTGCTGTGATTCTATGAAATTTGAATTATATATGTATATAATTATATATAATTTATATACCACACATATAATTATATAATAATTATGTTGTTTACAATAATTCATAATTTATATTTATTATATACATCATATTATGTTTAATAAATATGATATAGAGAATAAATGATACACATTGTAAAGTATTTAAAATGCTTAAAATATTTAAAAGTAAAATATTTAAAATATTTATTTATTCAATGTTTATTTATTCAAACTAAAATATTTAAATTATTAAAAAATAATTATATAGTACATATAATTATATAATATAAAGTCCCATTTATATAAAAGCTTAAAATGTGCACATTTTTATTACTTATCCTTTAATAAATATTGCATTCTATGTGTGTTAATTCAGAGAACCCCCAATTATAAGTTGGTGCTTATATAAATACATTCAGCTACATGTGTTTATTTTGAAAATGTAAGCATAGAGGCTCAGAATTCTTTGAGTTTGTATAGGTACAATTTGCATCCAACTCCTGTGATACTAGCCATTCTGACATTTAAATAGCAGACTTGATATAAGTAATGATAACACCATGATTTTTTAAGATAAAGAGAAGAATCTGAGTGATTTCTCTGAATGCTCAAAGTATTTATTTATTTTTATTTTATTTTTATTTTTTACTTTAATTTTTTTGATTTCAGAATTTTGTGGGGGTACATACATTTTGTTTACATAATTTGCTTTTGTACAGTTTGAGTCCAAGTTGTGTGTTCCCTTTAGTTAGTTAGCATTCCTTGTACCCGTTAGGTGTGACTTTACCCAACCACTCCTCCCCGCTCCACCTGCTTGATTTCTGATGAATGCTGTTTCCTTATGTGCTCATGGGTGATGACTGATTAGTTCCAATTTAGTGGTGAGTACATGTGGTGTTTGTTTTTCCATTCTTGTGATACTTCACTTAGAAGAATGGTTCCCAGTTCCATCCAGGATAATACAAAAGACAGTTCACCATTTTTTTATATGGCTGAGTAGTATTTCATCTTATACATATACCGCATTTTATTAATCCATTCATGTATTTATGGACACTTGGATTGATTCCACATCTTTTTGATTGTGAATTGTGCTGCTAGAAACATTTGCACACAAGTGCTTTTTTTTATAGAATGTCTTTTTTTCCTTTGGGTAAATACCTAGTGGTGGGATTGCTGGATCAAATGATAGGTCTACTTTTAGTTCACATGTAGATGGCTGAAATAGGATCCTCACCTCGCACCTCTCACAAAAATTAATTCACAATGTATAATAGACTTAAACCTAAGGCATGAAACTGTAAGAATTCTAGAAGAAAATGTTGGAAAATCTCTTATAGTTATCAGCCTATGGAAAGAATTTATGAAGAAGACCCCAAAAGCAATCAAAGCAACAACAAAAATAAATAAATTGGGCCTGATCAAATTAAAAAGCTTCTGCACAGCCAAGGACACAATCAATACAGCAAACAGACAACCTACAGAATGGGAGAAAATATTTGCATGCTATATATCTAATAAAGGCCTGATAACCAGAATCTACAAGGAACTCAAGCAAATCAACAAGAAAAAAAATCAAACAGCCCCATTAAAAAGTGGGCAAAGGACATGAATAGAAACTTTTCAAAAGAAGATAGACTAATGGCCAACAAACATATGAAAAAATGCTCAACGTCTCTAATCATCAGGGAATTGCAAATCAAAACCACAATGAAATATCACTTAACTCCAGTGAGAATGGCTTTTATCAAAAAGTCTCAAAACAACAGATGCTGGCGAGGATGTGGAGAGAAAGGTACACTTATGCACTGTTGGTGGGACTGTGAACTAGGATAACCTCTATGGAAAGTGGAATAGAGATACCTCAAAGAACTATTTTTAAATTTAAAACAGTGAATCAGAGTGCAAACTGTGAGATGTGATATTTCTGTTTGATAAATGCTCATTTTTACCCATATAGGTATATTTTACTAAAATTGAATAGTGTCTTCAAAGTTGAAATTTATTGTTTAAAACTTTATTGTTGCAAAACTAAAGAATAATTCAACAAAATAAAACATTACATCAGGGTATGAAGTTGTACCTTTTCAGATCTTTTTTTTCGTTAAAATTTACTTGTTAATTTTTAGACAACTGTTTATGCAATAGTTTTATATCAGGATGTAATTTCAAACTCTTAGGTATATATAATAACAAATGAATAGTTGTGCAGAATTATTTTTCTTTTTTTAGCAGTAATATTAATTTTATTTTTACTAATATGGCTATATATATATGAATGAAATAAATTAGTCAATACCAGCTATTTTTGGTCCTTATTATCATTTGCCTTATTTCCTGACTGTAAATTAAAATAATTTTGTCATATAGAGGAAATGGATCTAAAAAATTATCTTCTCTGTGTCTCAAATGCACTAGGTATGCCTCCGACCACAATATTGTCAACAGCGACTAATATTCACTAAGCAGTTCCTGTGTGTTCTAGGGTTTCCTAGGCACTGTTCTAGGGTTTCTGATACAGCAGCGAACAAAACAGGCAAAATTGTTGTCCTTGTTGAGTTCATGCACAGGTCGGGAGGAAATAAATAATCAATACAATAAAAAGGCATCAAATAATATGTTCAGAATGATAAGTACTCTGGAAAATAAGCAGGACATGCAAAGGGCATCAGTGTCTGCTCCTACTGGGCTACAGTTTCACATGGGGTCTGAGTAGACCTCAAAGAGAAGGTGACATCGGAGCAAGGAATGAAGGAAGAGACAGAGTGAGACACCACTCTTATCCTCAAGGATCCCGTGGGTCAGTGTCCTGTATGTCATTTCATTTACCAATCTCACCACTGTGCTGTAGACACAAAGTAATTGATGTCCTCAGATATGACTTAGATGAGCAGCTAAGGATAGCTATATGCTATACAAAAGCAGCAAAGTGCGGTGAGGAGCTGAAGGAAGAGTAAGTTAACCTGGCAGCATGACATGGGAGAAGGCCTTGTGGAGGCAATGGCACTTAAATGGATCTTGAAACAGGTCTAGGATCTGCATAAACACAGATAGGTCCTGTAGAGAGGCCATTTCCTGAGGTACAGAGGTGGGAACCTGTTGAGAGTTGGAAAAATTGCCTGTGAGTCTCCATCTGAGACAGAGACAGGCAAGTGAATAAGAAGCTTTGGGGCTAGGTTGTCGGTGTTAGGACTAAAACAGTACATTAAATCAGGAGAGTGGAGTGTCTGTTGCATAGTTTATCACAGTAGACTTGTATTTACCCAATGATGCAAGCCAAAGGATGGCTGAAATTAGGCTGGAAGATTTGAAGATGAGAAGCAATGGGTCAGGACAGGGTGGTCATTGATGTAGAGTTTGAGTCAATGAGGAGGACCACCGAGGAAAGGTGGGAGGAGAAGACTGTGAATCCGGCACTGGTGTCAGTGAGAAAAGCAGAAATATGCCCCAATCTTCTTATGAGAGTGATGAGGGTGGGGAAAGAAAGGTGATCATATTTCATTCAATATTTAATTGGTGCCTCCTTATAAGGTAACAGTAGAGACCAGCCTCCCTTCTGAATTTTGGCAGTTCCATTGCAGTGATCAGAGGGAGTAGAAGGGGAGGAGGAGAAAGGGGAAAACATATATTGTCCACAGTATCAGATTTAGTAAATGTAAAATTCGGGTAGAGTGGTGCCTACAGTTAAATGCCATTTGACTGACAAGTGCAGACACTGTCTATATATTGTGTGTGTTCTTGTAGGACCCTCATTATGTACGTATGATCCAAAGCCAATTGACAAAGGATATGTTTTATAAACCAAAAGTAGAAACTTAGATGGTCTCAACAAATATGATCCTCTAGGGCAACCCCAGGGGACCCTCAAACAGGGCAATGTTTACATAAGAGGCTGTAGAGGCCCCGCCCTGTCTTCTGTAAGGAAGATGTGTAAGGAAGGACTGTCACGGAACATTCGAGTACATTCTCCTGACAGCACATGGTGCATGTTCTCCCCAAGCACATTGTTCTTCCTTTAGGACAGTTTAAATATTGTAATTCTCTTATCCAACTGAATAATGTCATTGAGGAGGACAGAGTGGGGGGTTTTGAGCTGAGAATGTATATACCACTACTAGTACTACAGGCTAGCCCTCTGTAAGCTGGTAGAGGAAGAACCATCTTATTTGCAGAAAGACTATTTATTTAGAAGTGAACCATTTGGGCAAGCACTGAATATACTCAGTGTATAGATATTTTATTACTGTTTCTGGGCTCTATAAAAATAGCTCTTTCAAAGCACTCCGAGTCCAGGTTAGAGAAAAAGTATCATATTATGAGAAAAAATAGAGCCACATGGCAATGATTCTGAAATATCAGCTGGCGTGAGCAAAGACCTCAGAAGACGTGGTTGAAGGAGAATTCTCTTCAAAGTGCCACCTCTTTCCCACACCCAAAACGCACACACATATTCATCTATTTTCTCTTTCTCCTTTATTAAGACATGTCATATAAGCATTTGGAATCTCTCAGGGTGTCACAAAACTTTTTCAGCATTTTTTCTCTTTGATGTGGGGATTAGCACCCCAAATATTATAGGTGTAACATTTTCATTAATGCCAGGTTCAGAATTCAGAACAAACAAGAGCAAGTTCCCTGGAGAAGTCTGAAGGATCCATTTTTGGAAGAGAATGTCTGTGTTTATACTTCCAGTTTATAAAACATGTACCAATCACTTGGCCTCAGAACATGTTTACAGAGGAGAAAAACACCCACAAAACAAATAAACTGCTTCTTGCACAGTTTGGACCAAGAATCCTTGGCTCTTCCCCTTTGAAGCATTATTTTTTTCTGCTTGATAGATTCACTCCCCAGTCAAGTGGAATATCCATTCTTACAGCCACAGTTAGGTTCTGATTTTCTCCTGTCTTATTTGCTGACAGCTGGATAAAATTACACAAATACATCTTCTTACTGACTAGGACCCCTTACTATCCAGCAGACTTGGATGCGTTTCCCAGGTGCCACACTGGGCAGTGTGGATGTTCCCCTAAGACTGTCCTGCAGAGGGAGTTGGGGACCCTGTTATCACAGTTCCACTCTTGACCTAGGCCTCCGTTGGGATCAGTGGAGACTTGAATTACCAGTTCCTACTTTGGTGCAGTCTCTCAAGAGGAGCATGGCCTTTGGAAACCAATTTACCAATAATTCTGACAGTAAACTCCAATTCTGTTTTGTGGGTCCTAATGCACAGATCACACTGGGGGATGCATTAAGCTGGTCTCTTAAAAACAAACAGACAGAATAAGATATCTTGTTTCTTTTCTGAGAAGAAAGTAAAGTCAAATTGGGATTAAAACTAGTGAGAAAGAGATCAGAAACTAGCGATAGTGGTAAATGAGTAAGGTTGAAAGGGAGAGCTGTGAGGACTAACTACAGAGTGACCTGAGTCATGCACAGGAAAAGATGAGGATGCCCATTTCCTGTACAGTTCCTGAATCCTTGAAGTCAGACCTAGCAGCTCTGACCTTTTCATTAACGAGAGTTAGACTTTTGAGCTCCTAACATGCAGCAATCAGAAGCTTTCCAAATAAATTTCAAGGAGTCAAACTTCATGCAATCCTGGTACCTCCCGACTCATTAGGAAAATGTCTTGCGTTGACTGTGCCAGCTATATGGTTTCATGTGAAGTCATAGATCAACAATCTTTGAGACAAAGTCTCTTCTCTAGTCATCGTTGCTAGGCCATATTACTGAATTTTGAGTAATAACTGTTTAGGACCATTCAAATTCAAGCAAAGTGAATCATGCATAGTTGGGATTCAGTAAGTATTTGCTGAATAAATTAGTAAATCAAAATAATTAATTTCCTGGTGCTAGAAGAGGAGCCATGTGTAAATGATGTAGGGTAGTTACCAATATCTTTATATATTTGTTCTTATTTTCTATAAACATTTCCTGAGTGTTGATTTGGTCCACTACACTCAGGTGTCCATGAATTTATTATTATTTACTGCCAACTGGACTTGCTTTGCAGAAGTACTGCTCAACTTACAGATTACACATAGGAACAAAATCTGGAGGGCTCTTTCTGCCCATTCCCATGGGTGAATGTCTTTGTACTGATTAAGATGGAAAGGCCTTCACATTCTAGTCTTCTTCAGAACTCCTCTCCCATTAGAGTATAAGCCCTTTTTGAAGGCAAAAATCATGTCTCTCTGTTCCATTACACCCCCTATACTCATCCTAGTGCTTTACACCTAATAAGCCCTCAATAATTTTTATCATTTAACAGCATTTAATATGTAAATATTTAATATTTTGTTGAATGAATAAAGAAATAAATAAACTAACACCCTTGTCCAACACATCTCAATTGGGCCTTTGAAACTACTTCCCTGCACACTAAGAAATTCTTTAAAAGTATTTAGTTTAATAGCTTTTATCTTCATAGAAATACACCATGCCATGTTATGTGTAATATTTAGTGACTTCTTTTGCTTTTACTTAGCATTTTAATATTATATCACTAAGATGAATCCCTATTGTTGCATATTGCTACATTTGTAGCAATTTGTTCATTTGTTTGGTTGTGTGAAAGTCCTTTGTTCACACCTTGTTAATTCTTCTGTTGATGGGTATCTAGCTTTTTACTATTAAAAGTAAGGCCACTGAGCATTCATGTACACATCCCTTTTCATATATGTGAAAAAGTGTTGTGGGGTACATATGTAAGAGTGTATATGTTGTGACATAGAATAAATAAATGTTCAAATTTAGAAGGCCATATAAAGCTGTTATCCAAAATGGTTGAACCAATTTACAATCTCACCAGCAAAGTTTAAGAAATTCTATTGATTCATCTTTTCAAACACTTGGAAATGTCAGACCTTTAACAAATATGCCAATCACAAAATGTGTCCTGCTGTAAAATGATAAAGTTGTCTTGATTGATTAGTATCCCCTTAGTCACTAATGACATTGATCAGCTCTTCATATGTTTATTAGTCAGGGGATTGATTTCAGTGTTAATGCTTCCTTTCTGGGTTCTCACAATTTGCAAGGTTTTGGTTCTTTATGGTGATTCTTTCTCACAAGTTTCCCCAGTCTTGTTGGTGATTTGTGAGCCTGGGACAGTGGACAGACTTATTTCCATTCTTTTGTCATGAGGAACAGTCCTTTCAAGCTCTGATATCTAGCCCCAGTCGCATGACTTCTAGCTTGATAGTCAGACAAATGAAAAAGCATTTGGTACCTTACACTTCTCATCTGTAAAATGGGGATGATAACAAGACTATCACAGTTTATACCAAATGACTTGTCTATCAATACTTGGGCTGCTTTATAGTTTGTTGTTCCCTCAATGCCACACTTGTATATTTTGCTTCTTTTATCCCTGCCTCTAGCATGGCCTGTATCAAGTTCCTACTGGCTTGCTATATCATATGTTTGTGACCATTAGAAAATAATTAAAATACTACGATAATGATAAAAATACCAAACAATTATTGGGCAATTAAAATGTGCCAGGCACTGTGCCAAGCACTTTATAGATGCTACCTCATTTAAGCTCATAACCACTTTATGTACTAGATACTATTATTATTCTTACTTATGTGTTTCCTCTAGAATAGTCGTCAGCAAACTTTATCTATAAAGGGCCAAATGGTAGATATTTTGGGCCTCGAAGGTCATGAGTCTCTGCAAATACTGAACTCTGCTATTCTAGTGTAAAAGCAGATATCGACAATGTGAGAATGAATGGTCCAATGAAACTATTTGAGAAAAGAGATGGTGGCACAGATTTGACCTATGACCTATAGCTTACCTGACTTAGAATGTTGGCATATGCAGGAGTGAGAGCTAGTTCTCAAAATCACCATCGTGTCTGTAGGCTTACCTAAGGATTGGCATAATTTTGTAGAACCTCTTACTGCAGCAAATGCCCTTTGTTTAAATTTTGCAAATATTTATTGAGTATTCAGGGTGTGCTAAGCACTACACCACATGCCAAGGGTACAGAAATGCATTAAGGTGTAGTCTCTGCCCTCTAGGCTCAAAGACTGGTGGTAGGAAAATCAGGTAGACAAACAGAATTTAGAAGCGCTGTTATAGAAATATACAGCCAATGCTATGAGAACACAGACAGGTGACTCCATGAGTGTACAGATACCTCAGGGCACCTACCCGGTCCCAGTCACTGTGCAATACCCTGGGGAAACACAATACACAAAACACACACAGCCCTCACCCTCATTTAACTGAAAGGCTAATGGGAAATCTCTGTTCAAACAAATCACTTAGCAAATATTTACAAGTGTACAAAATGCTGAAAAGGAATAGTAAGTCCTATGAAAGCATATGAACATGTGGAATCTGGGAATAGGGAATTTGTCTGGTATGACTGGATTATGAGGTGGTGGGACATGATCTGAAAGGTGAATTAGGGCCAGACCTGAGGAGTTTGAACACCAAGTTAAGGAATTTGGGCTTTATTCTGGAGACACCTGGCAGGCATCAAAGATTATTGAACAGGTGAATGACAAGACTAGTTCTTTTGAAAGAAAACTCTGGCAACCATATGTAGAATAAATTGAAAATAGAGAGAAACGAGATCAACAGACTCAGTCTCACCATGGCCTTAGAGGGAAACCATCTAATGAATGCATGAAGATAGCAGAAGAGAAGATGCCGACAGTTGGGGTGTTGAATAAATCCAAAGTCAGAAGTGACTAGTGCCTATAAAGGCTTTAATAAATATTTTAATGATAGCATATTAATTCTCTGCATAATATCGATGTGGTAGGAGGCCATCACTTATCTGCAAATAAGATCATTTGCCAAAAAGCACTGGGCTAAACCTATAGTCTTTTAAATACTGCAACAAAATACCTGCTGTTTATTTACCTGTTGATTTTCTTAGAATCTGCATTCTTGCATGTATAGTTCAAAAGCAAAATAATTATAAGTCATTGTGATTACAGACTACAAGGTAGTGGAATCCACATATATGAGATTTATCCTATGACACGTCTGTATGCTGTTCTAGGCCAAATAATTGACAAAAAGAATGCCAATGATATATTTCCACTACTTTGTAATGCAGCAAATTTCTTTTTTTTTCTTTTTTTTTTTATTCGCAGGTCAAAGTGAAGGAGAAAGTAATGCAAGAAATTTCTGAAGGCAGTTCTCTCATTCACCATTGATCCGATCACCAAAACTCAACCCTTAGAGTAACATTTGACTCTTTTCTTTCTGCATTTAGTTATCGAGTACAGTTGATGACCCATTCGAAACGTATCCCTGCTTTATTCTTTCTGTTCCATTCTGCCATCTCAAAGGATTAATAAATTTTGTTTGGGGAGCATTTCAGAAAAAAGTGATAGTGAGAGACGAATAGAGTCTTGAAAAGGACATAGGCTTCTGGATAAAAGGCCTTGGCCCAAGCAATGTCAAGGCTGTCATCTGCCTGGTGGCACCAAGGTTTTGTATATGTATAGAAAAGCAAATGTATAGAAAAGCAGGTATCCCCTTTGGGAGCCAAAATATCTCACAGGCAGAAAAACAAATGCAAGAGCTGTGAATAATAGAGGGCTCACAGGGCTGAGTCTGGGACAGAGTGGGTAAAGAAAGGGTTACAGTTCCCCCAGGGCTCTCTTCAGCCACACATACATGCACAGGGTATCCACGGAAACACCATCCTAACTGACAGGCAGCTGATCATTTCTGCAGCGGACTTTGGTTTTAATATCTGCATCCTAATTTATTTGACATCTGCAGAACATCCAGAGAAAATATTCAAGTACGGGATGGGCAATCCACTGCTTTCTGAGTTCATCAAATATCTCACACTCCTTTTTCAAATGTTTTCAGTTTTGCAAAACTCAAAATGCATTTTGCCAAACATGTTCTCTGTTAATGTTTATTTAGAAGGGAATTTAATCCGTATGCTGCTGATGCATTTACACTTAACTCATCAAAATGTTTTACTAGAGTCATTTGATGTCCAAGAAACCTTTTGAGTCTTTTTTATAAGCCTCTTCAAGCCCATTTTGCTTCGAAACAGGAAGTCGCCTGTTACTAACCATAAACGAATGCAATCCCCAGAGGATTTGGTTTTGTTTAAGACTCTAAGAGACCACAAGGTCTCAGCCTACCCTGAACTCTACAGAACAGATTTTCTCCTGAACCTACTGAGAATGTGTCGTGCACAGATGAGGTGCTGTTATTATTTTCCAAAACAAAATCCTTTATGAAGAGGCATCTTTCATGCAACTTCTGGGAAAGACAGTTAGCAAAGCAGAGCGCTAAATCATTGGCTTTGCAGGCTGCACCTGGTCAATGTCACTGTCTCCTATGAATCCACTTACCATTCAGAGCTCGTTTGCTAGTATTAATAGAACAAATAAAATGGAATGGGAGATAAAGATACCAGGATAGTGATTTCTTGCTTCAGGAAAACCTTCCTGAGTTACAGACCAATACAATGTTCCCAACCATGAGCCAGGGAGCCAAAGCTGATATAAACACAGCATCCAAGCCACAGAACATGACTTGTTTAAGGCTTAATTCTGTGAAGTAAGGCAGGAAACAAGATTTATTCTTCTGGGAAACTTTTGGCATTGGCCTCGGGCTGGGCCTGATTACTCTCTCCCGTCCTCTCCATCCATTACAGCTATCTGAAGGAAATCAATTTTTTGCCCAAACTAAGGCAAAAGAGAAACATCTCCATCAGAGTCCTGTAGAAATCCTTCTGTTTGACGTGGCATTAAACAACGAAGAGCGAACTGCCCTGTTGTGTTGCCGGGAGGATCATCGTTGCTATCTTAGGCCTTTTGGCTGTGAAGGGAAGTAAAATTAGTTGGGTGAAAGCCATTTTACAAACATAGTAAAAATAAATTACTACACTTAATAATTGAATCTTAAACTTGTCATTATGGCAAACTCTAAATTATTCCAAGAGCCTTCACTGGGACTTGGCAAAAATATTGGGTGCTGGAGGTCAATTTTCATGTATGAAATCCAGCTTAGGTTATAACTGCACAGGCTGCAGAGTAAACGTCCGTTCAAAGGATGAATGGGCCATTGAGAAGTAAATCTGACTCCCCGAGACTCTTAAATGAGTGCTGGAAGCTTTCACCCCATCAGTGTGGTATGCTACCAGTAGAAGTGAGTTGTTAATAGAAGGTAATTTGGAGTTGTTTAATACTAGGTTTTTCTTTTTTATCATGTGTATATGTGTGCGTGTGTAAAAGTTTGTTGTTTAACGTGACTTGTGTCTTTATTTCACATTATTTAAGTTGTTTGTGCTGCTTGCTGATTGGGCAGTGAAAGCTGTGTGACTTGGTCCTTGGCTCCAGGCTCTAACTCCTGGGCACAAGGCTGGGGTGTTTACACTGGAGGAGAATGTTCAGATTCTGACCTAAATGGGAGACATTTCAGTTAGCAACTGGCTTTGCTTACTTGTCCTAAATACTAAATTATTAATCTGATATTAATATTAGACCATTTCATTAGCTCATTTCTTTTCTCCTTAAAATCATATTTAAAGGCCACTTTCTTAGAATAGGGTTTAAACCTCTCTTTAGTGTCACTGCCTCTGGATTTGGCATACATGGATAGAAATCCCCAGAAGATGCAAGCAAAAGCTTATCAAAACAAAACCAAAACACTAAAAAATATATATTTCTTCAATATGATTGGTAAAAACAAATTAGTTCATTTTTAAAATTACATATGTAAACACTTTAATATCCGAATGCTAGTATCACTGCTAATAATTTATAAAGTTCTGGAAAGTCACCTGATCTGGTAGCATATGTACCTGAATATACTGGCCAGAAATAAATATTTTACATTTGTTCCATTTGGGTCTCATGAATTGTTTTTCAAACCAGGTCTACACAGTCACAATTGCCTTATTAATTTAGGTAAGTTCACTTGTGCTTCAGAGCTACACATGTCTGTATTCACTGATTCAGTGCCAGTCTACTCTTGTCAGAATGTCATGAAAACATCATGCATAATTGTAAACACCATCTCAAGTGGTAAACTATTTTGCCAAATTGTCCAAGTTCATCACCACATATGTGCCCGTGGTATCTAAATGGAACAGTTTCAGAAAGCACATGAGTGCCTCGCATCATGGCATATATGGTATATATTTTACACCTTGGGTATGAATTATTAGAAAATAACCATCTTAGTTTTGAAGTAGCTTTCTAAGTGGCCCCATTCAATATTCCCCTTTCCTTGGTGGCTAGAACAACTCTGGAGGGGTTTCTATATAATCTGTCGCTACCATTGTTAGGTACGCAATCCATGTAAGGTACATTAATATATGTTATGATTGTGTATGTACATTTAGAAATATATGTGTGTAGAATTCTACTCTTGAGCAATTGCTAGGAGTTATGAATGCAAAAAGCAAACAAACGTATCATCCACAAAAATAATAATAATAGCCGAGTTTTATTTTGGGCCTTGTGTTTTCACATGTGGATTATAATTCTAATCAGTCCTCATATAAACCCTATGCTCTTTTTTTTCTCCTCTTCCTTCCCCTTCTCCTCTTTTTCTTTTTTTTTTTTTTTTCTCATTCTTATTATCTTCCAGGCTTGCCAAATAGTATTTAGAGGTTCGTTTAGGATCACTTAGGTAGTCAGGAGTGGCATTAAGCTTGATGCAGAATAGATCTCACTCAGAGGCAAGCTCTTTTCACAAATGCCATGCCTCTCCTGGGACTGGGAAGGAGGTAGCAACTTAACCCTTATTTGTCACCACTGTGGGGGAGCCATTCTCCTGGAATTAGCCCCTTCATATGTGTATGCACGTGAGTCCTGTCTATGAAAAGCTGTGAGAGAAAACAAAGTTAATATCTACTTTTCCTGTAGAAAAACAGATTGTATAAAAATGCTTCATAATACCGTGCAATCAGGGATGCTTCTAGGGTAAGACACACAAAGTGTCTAGGGCATATCATTTAGGGAGCCCTTCCTACCTGCAAGCGCACGGTCCACATCCGAGAGTGGCCACCACCTTAAATTTTTCACTCCAGGCACCTCACTTGCCTCACCCTCATCCTGGCCTTGTGTGTGCAATTAGCATACACTCTAGTTCCACTGAAACTAAAGCCAATCACTTAGAGATTTATTAAACATCTACTATGTGCTCTCTGCTGCAGGGAATGTAAAAACATTTCAGTCGCATTGTGTAGGCTTGTAGTGGAGAAAAATGTCATCCAACTGAAAAGATGAGGCACATACATGGGAAACAATTGACTCAGCTATATTGTCAACTTTATAAACTGGGGTGGTCACAGGAGGTCACAGAATGGTGGATTCTGTATGGTGGGAGTTGGGGGACTTTCCTGAAGAGGTCCTGAAGGAGAAGTCCTTGTGCTATAAATCAGATATGAGTGGGTGAGGCAGGGCCCTGCTGGGAGACTGTGGGACTCCAAGCACAGGCTGATTGATGTTTGCTGCAGGAAGCCATTTGCGTGTGTGAACAGGGAACCGTGTGCAGAAAGCTCTGGGATGGATTATGCATCATGTTGCTGGAGTGGGCCAAGGTGATGGAAGGATGGTGGCTCCATCCAAAACAAGAACATTGTTTCAGAGTGGGTGCCTATTAGTTTAAAATTCATTTTGAAGTGATTACTGCTACAAAGTGGTTTTGATCTGTTACAGGAAAATTGAAGTTGGAAGAAAGGAAACAGTAGAGGTTGAAATATCCAAATCAGGCACCTTATTTATGCCATTTTGTCATATTCCCCATTTCTCTTGAAGTTGGCTCTACGATGCACTTTGCAGTTGTTGTTGGCTCTGAACTCTTTATTGTCTGAACTGCGTGGCCGGCTACTCTATCATACTCTGCCTGATCACCGAGCAGTTTGTGTGGGTGACTCTGGTCTCCCAGACTAGATCACAAACCCCGTAAAGCTCCTTCTGGATGTTGTATATTTGCGGACTCTGGCAGCAACTGGGTACGTGGATGGCAATTAATAAAGGTTTCACAGCCATGTGCTTTAGAGGAACGGCATGGAGAGAAATTGAACTTGATTACCGAATGTGGAGAGGTCTGCATGTGTTATACTTCGCAATGTTTGGACTGACCTGAATGAAATTTCCAATGGCTGAGTTCATTTCTAATCCATACGTGAGCCAGAAAACCCCACCTGCAAGGGAATGGTTTTTCATTGCCTTTCTTTTGAAAGGGTCAGCACCTCATTTCCTGTCAGCAGGAGCTGCTGTAATGAGCAGAGATTGGCTGCTTCTACGACAGTGGTAGTTGCTTTGGGAGGAGGCTCAGGACTCAGGCTTCTGTAAAAGTTCTTGGCATAGGGTCAAACCAGAATGAACAATGCAAGATCCCCATGTCTCTTGATATACAGATATCTGAGCTGGGGACACTGAGGCCCAAGACAGTTCACCAAAACGGTAGAATTATGTAACCCTGTCCCTCAACAGGGCTTCTTTCCAGTTCAAGGTATCCTGGGACTAAACAGTACACATAGCAACAAAACAAACTTAGCATGTACACTCTTTGCATTGTTACAATAAATGGAATACACTTCCCATACTGACGCATAAATCAACAACAGTGTAATGAAGCAATGCCTCATTTATTCACCACCACTAGGGAATGGACTATTTATTATAGATAAATATTACAAATAACTAAAGCCTGCGAATTTAAGTGTCAAAACTTCAAAAAAATGTTAGCCACATATGATGAAAACCCTTTTAAGCATTCCCTAGTCTCTTAAACACAGTCTTCAGAATATAGTTTGACCTTCAATATGTTTAGAGAAAAAAAACTGAGAAAAGGAATGGCCAGGCGCATGGCCAGATCTGGTGTTTAATGCTGAGGACTAATCAGGAGAAGCAAACTTCTTCTTGTCTTATTCTACTTCTTAATTTTTTTTTTGTTTGTTAGTTTCGGGGGGCATTACTGGGGGACTGAACGGGTAATTGGACATTGCTGGGGAGAAACAGGAGCCTTTTGCGAAGGAAGGAGTAGGAGAATGCTGATATTACTGAATGTAGATATATCACCTCACCTGATTCTGATCAGTTACATCTCAATAATAAGACAACATAAAAATACGATTTCTGAAATTCTGTATGTGATCTTTGAAGAGACTGTAGACGTCAAGGGCAGTGACAAAACACTAGTAATAGGGCAAGTAAACTTAATATCAATCTAAAATGAAATTCTAGAAAGGGATATTTCTGAACACACAGATAAGGAAGGTCATATACAATTTCTCTCTTTTTCTCTCACTCCATGTCTGATAGACCCACGAATCCTATCAGCCATCTCTGCATCATATATATACAAACTGACCACTTCCTGTCCTTTCACTGTTTCTTCCATAGTCCAAGCCACCATCATGTTTCAATTGTTATAGCAGATGGACTTCTTGCTCCCAAGTGCTCATCTCTCCTCTCTCTGTATTCGCACCATTGCCATGGCCTCCTAGTGAGCAAAATCTATTTCCCTGCCCCTCGACTTTGAGGTTTGTGTGTACTCACCAAGAATGAAGTCAGAGGCTTGAAATGTGCTTAGACAGTGGAACTTTTTCTCTGATCTTTGCCACCACTTTGAGAAAAGCTTCCTAAGGTCACTGTGGACTGGTCACCCTAAGATCCAGAACAAGCAATCCTGGAGCAGAAGTGAGGGAAACTCCAAGCACAGCCAGATCCACAGGTTGAACTAAGCTGCCAAGCCCAGCCCAGCCCAGTGTCAGTCAACTGCTCCTAAGATAACCCTCAGATCCTGGAGAATGAGCACTGTTATTTCAAGCCACTGCATTTTGGGGCCATTTGTTACGCAGCACTAGCATTGTCATAGCTTACTGACTCAGGGAGATTATTGCACTATCTATCTCTGAGCATCTCATGTTCCTTGTTCTATTTTAGTCTTTTCTCAACACAGAAACAGAGTAATCAGCTAAAACAAAAGTCAGAACATGTCCCTCCTCTGCTGAAAACCATCTAGTCACTACAATGCCCTGTACAACTTCTCTAATCTCATTTCCTTTCCTCCCTCTCCTGTCCTCAGCTGCAGCCACACTGGTCTTCTTGCTCTTCCTCCAATATGCCAGGAGGCACAATAAGTGAAAGAAAATGTCCTTTTGTTGGGAGAAATACAAAATGCAACATGACCATGTGCCAACAATAGCCAGACATAACATACCTGCAACCCCACTCAAACTGCATGTCTAGGCAGCTCCAGTGTTCTTTTTCCCATGTAGAACCACACTCTTCAATGTCAACTCAGAACCAAGGTTAATTGTGAACATTGTTAGGGCTCTTGGGTGGTAAACTTTCCAATCCTTGCATATCTGAAAGTGTCTTTAGTTTGCCTTCCCCATTACATGATGATTTATCTAGGTATAGATTCTAAGTTTAGAATTTTCTCAGAATTTTAAAAGTAATTCTCTGTTGAGTTTTTGAAACTTTAGGTATTGTCTTCCATATCTGTAAATATTTCTTTATTCATTATTTTTTACCCTTTAATATTGCATTATGACTGCATTTCACAGTTTTAAATGCTAGGTCATTAATTGTCTCTTTCCTTTTTTATTGCTTCTTTGAGGATTTTCAAAATAATATTGTTAATTATTGATAACTATGTTAAATTTTTGGTAACATTCTTAAATTTTTCTTATGTCATCGTTATTATTTTATGGTAACCTATTCTGTTGTACATAATAATTCTGCTTTCATATATAGGTATTCTTCTGTTTTTATATTTATCCTTTATCCCCTCTGGTCTCAGGCCATCAGTTATTCTCTTTCACATTGGTAGTTTTCTTCAAATATTAGATGATTCCTGGCTATCCCTTCCTTCTTCTTTCCTCTCACATTTGAGATTCCCTGTTTACCTGATTATGTATACTGTTTCTGTTCAGCATAACTGCTATATTGTAAAGAGAAGCAGAGCATTCTAAAGAAAAGACAAATCAATAGGACTGGCAGCATAAAGCTCCTACTTGTAATATATCTCCTGATTGATGAGAGGAAGAATTAATTAGGACAATATTAAAACAAACAAACATCTCTGAAAACTATTCTTTGAAATTTTCAGTTCCTCAGATACATAACCACAAATCATGTCTCATGGAATGTATACCTCTCTGGTCTCTGAGATGGCACCAGATTGCTGATATTTGTGGACTCGATTTCTCTGCTTAGACCCCTCACCTGCAAGCTCCCCCTTCTTTGATTCCTCATAACCATTCAGACTTCCTGACTTTACAAATTTCAGAGGAGAACTCCTCAATTCCAATCAGTAGGTAGAAAATTTGATTTCTTCCTTTATATGCCTCACTTACTGCCCATTATGAAGAGACAGGAAAGGGGGTGGATGAGCAAGGAGCTCACCCTTGACATATAAAAATGTACCTTGAGGTGATTTCTAAAAAATGAACACGCTTCCTAAATGGGCTGTTTTTCTTTTTTCCTTTTAGAGTCAGCTGCATCCACTTTTTATATGTATGTATGTATATAATGGCCTTCTCTCTGTCTGCCTGTTACAGGTCTTAATTCTGGAGGAATTCTCAAAACTTTTCTCTACTGATGTCTTTATGTTTCTCTAAGTAACCAAGAGCATTGGCTCTGAGTCACATCATTTTAAACTTGAATCTCAGATCTGCCTCTGACTTGTGATGTGATCTTGTATAAGTCACTAACCATATTATGCTTCAGTTTGCTCATTTGTTAATTGGAAAAAAAGTATACCAGTGACTACTTCATAGGCTTTATGTGAAGATGAAATATGAAAATACACTTAAATTGCTTAAAAATGATTAGAATGTGATAATTTCCCTAGAAATATTGTCACCGTTTTTCATTTTTTATGTAGGACAGATGGGAGGGATCATGAGATATTATCATCTCAATAAATGCCAAATTGTTTTAAATAAAATTAAATTTTATTTATAATTTTAAAAAATCTTAGATATAAATATATATATATAATATGACAAATAGTACTTTGCTAATCCTACAACCTTCATTACCTCTAATTGTGAGAACTCAGATGATATTCATTAAATTTAGGAACAAAACATACATACATGCTCTGCCTCTTATTAGTTCAAGGATTATAGAATTTGTGGTATTAATATAAGATATTGGATATAAGAAAAGAATGTTGTCATTTTCATAAGACATAACTTTACAACTAGAAAACTCAAGAAAATTAACTGATACCACTAATATTAGTAAGAATTCAATAATGTGTTTGGATGCTAAAAGTAACCAACAAGAAATTATAAGAAAAACATTAAAAACCATATAAAAATAGTAAAAATATTGCAAAACTCAAAATATTTAGAAAAAAATAAAATAGAAGCATAAAGGCAATTTTGGTAAGTCTTTAAAAAGAACAAATAAATCTTGTAATCATTTTGAGGCAGCTTAGTGACTTTAAGAACCCTGGAGTTCTGAAGCAATATGGATTGATGTCAAAACTTGGCTCCAACTTACCACTGAGTGATCATGGCAAATCACACAACATTTCTATGCCTCTTGGATCCTCTGTAAAACAGTGATAATAGCGTATGCCTCATGAGGCCATTGTATAGGTTACACTAATGAGTTCCATCAGTAAACTCAGGGCCTGGCAGAAAGCAGGCACTCAAAGAGTTGTAGCTTCAGTTTTTTTTTGTCCTTATGATTGCCATTGATGTTGGTACACCAATTATTCCAGTGTCATTCCAGTGTCACATTCCAGACTTCATGTGTAGATTCTATACGGTCCTATTCAAAACTCCTACAGGATTTTTCAAGATATAGTACTAGAAGTTTTACTAACTATTTTATAAAATAGCTGCTTAAATCCCAAAATCATTGGCTACATCACAGTTAATTGAAAATTGAATAGGTAATCAAATAATAAAAATTTAATGAAAATAAGTTAGATAAGTTTCACTACAGATTTATAAATTGTGATTGGGTATCAGGCAGGTGGGAGGGGAAGGAGAGGATGGGTATATACACACCTAATGGGTGCAGTGTGCACTGTCTGGGGGATGGACACGTTTATAGCTCTGACTGGGGTGGGACAAAGGCAATATATGTAACCAAAACATTTGTACCCCTGTAATACGCTGAAATAAAAAAAAAACATATAGAATTTAAAATAGATGTACAACTAGGAAAAGTATTTGCAATCCAGTATGATATAGACAAATAATAAAATTTCTTCATAAAGATCTCATTCAATTATATGTCAATTTATGTCATTTCTGTATATAAAATAAAATTCACACAAGAAAAAACACAAGTAACTGGAAAGTGTGTTTAATTGTAGTAGTTTTACTAATAGTGCACATCAACAAGCAATAATGTTTCCTGCCTTCCGAATGTAATGATGATGTTGATGATGATAAGGAGGAGAAGACTTCACCCAGATGAAGTTGTGATAAATAGAAGTATTCATATCCTGCGTCTACGAATGGATATTAGAGCACTGTTAAATTTAATAACATACAGCAGGCATTTTTAAATGTTCATTTTGCTAATTTTACTTCTGAGACTATATTCTAAGGAAATAATCAGAAAGGTAGACCACAACAAATGTACAAAAACAGAAAATGAAGCATTATTTATAAAAGTGAAATAATTTAAATACGCAGATGTGGTTAACTAAATTATGGTTTATTAATATCATGGGATATTATTCAGCTTTTTAAATGGTATTTAGAGAATTTAAAAATATTTTTGTTATTTTTCTTATAAAAATAAGGTGTAATATACAATATGATTTCAAAGATATAATTATCACATAAAACAACTGAATGTATTAATCTTACCACCTGTTATTATGTATATTTAAAAATTCAGTTCCTTGATGTATGTTTTTTAAACTTTTAATTGTGGAAAAATAGAATATAAAATAATATTTTATTAATAATTATTTTTAACTGTACAATTCAGCAGTGTTGAGTATATTCACATTGTTGTACAACAGATCTTCAGAAGTTTTTGTTTTGCAAAACCGAAATTCTACACCCATTGAACAATAACTCCCCATTACTGCCTCACCCCAACTCCTGAAAACGGAATTCTACTTTACGTCTATGAATTTGATTACTTTATATACCTCATGTAAGTGGAATCATATAGTATTTGTCTTTTTGTGACTGGCTTATTTTACTTAGAATAATGTCATCATGGTTCATCCATGTTATAGCAAGTGACAGGATTTCCTTCCTTTTGAAAAGCTGATTGATATTTTATTATATGTTTATTCCTTGTTTTGTTGGTCTATTTATTCTTCCATAGGCATATGGGTTTCTTCTACCTCTTGCTATTGTGAATAATGCTTCTATGAATAAGGGCAAACAAATATCTCTACAAGACCTTGCTTTCAATCTTTTGGCTACATACCCAAAAATGACATTGCTGGATCATGTGGCAGTTCTGTTTTTTAATTTTTGGAAGAACATTTATACTTCTTTCTTTAGCAATTGTAATGCTTTACAGTCCCACCAACAGCACACAAGGGTTCTAATTTCTGCACATCCTCACCAACATTTGTTAGTTTTGGGGTTTTATTTTGTATTGTTTTATATTAGCCATCCTAATAAGTTTGAGGTAGTATCTCATTGTGGTTTTGATTTGCATTTCTCTAATGATTTTTGATGTTGATTACCTTTTCATATGTTTCTTGGCCCCTTTACACATCCTTGAACTTGTCAAATTGTTTAGAATTAACATGTATTACTTTTACATCACACAAACAAAACAAATAAACATAATTAAGATCAGTTTTGTGACATAAGCAGGAATAACAAAGCTGACTTTTTCCAGGTCCCCAAATCCCCATCTGTGAAATAAGGAGGATGGACTAATTAATAATCCCATCTACGATTTTTTTAATAAAAGAATCTTTTCTGACTCCCACCAGTGTTGTGAAGATAGTGTTTATAAATCTCCTAAATTTTGGAATTATTCTGAAAGGAACAGAGGGTGGGTAAATTGGCAATTTGGTGGTGGTTTTTTCAGCATTTATTCATTCATTTAACATTCTAGAGCTCCAACTTTATGGTAGGCATTAGACCAGAGGTCCAGAAGACAATGATAATGCAATCTGGATCCTGCCTTGTTAAGTTACAAGTCTATTTGAAGAGGCAGGCTTGTATGTAAATAATTACAGTGTGGCTTGAAGTTGATATAATACATGTATAATAAGGTTCATTAGTGCTACAAAGGAGCAGACATCTGCTTCTAAGAAGCTAAAACTATGAAGACTCAGCTAATAGTCAAAAAAGGGCCATAACAGTTGTCCCCCAGACCTTGTTGTTTGCCAAATCTATGACATTTAAACTTAGTGAGAAGAAATTTAATCTTCACTGGCAAAGACAAAGCAGAATTTCCATGAGCATTTAACCATTACAACATTTTTTTTTAAACTAACAAATGGCTAAAATGTTTTCTATTCAATCAAATAGTATTTTAGAAATTGTGGTCTACACAAAGGATGTCTCTTGCTGGGCAAAGTAACATGATACATTCTGTGTGGAGCAGGAAACTTTAATGATATATGCAGTTTTGTTATTAAAACTGAGATATATATTTTGTTCTGCTCTGAAAAATTGTGACCCAGTATAACATATCTTCCCACTGTTTATAACTTGAGGAAAATCAACATTTTGGGTTCCCAGTTCACACAGTAGGAATTACATTTGTTTTGGCCAAATATAATTTATATAACTGCAAGGAACAATAAAACATGAACTCTACAGTGTTTTCTTACCTAAAAATAATATAGACCTTGTAAAATCGAAGAGATTATTATTATAAAGAAAGAGACAGTAACTTACAGGCCGAAGCTCATTTTACAACACTCTTTAGTGCCTGTGCAGATAGGCAGACACCTGTGTCCCCATTTTCCCCCACCTCAGCCACAGGAGTGAGATTCCACACAGTAATAAATAACCTTGCATATAAAACTTTGAAATACAATTTGCTTGCACAAGCCCAGTTCTTCTATGTTTGAAAGTCATTTTCAATGTGACTTTTTAAAATGACTCCATAGTCTTTATTACTCTACCTATAAAGATCTTTTGAATGCAATGAAAGTATCTGGTCCATCTTATTAATAAGGTCCCTAGTTAGTAAAGGGGTCATTCTGGATTTAAGGGTTGGAAGTTAAATGAATGAATAAATGAATGAATTATGAGTATTCATCTTTAAAGTCAACTAGCCTATACAGGAATTAACTTTATTACTTCATTATCAAAGTATAAAATATCCCATTCCCAACTATGTGGGAATGATAAGATGAGAGAAAAGATTAAAATTTCTTTTGATGAGATAGGTGTAGGAGTCATATTGAATGCATCTCATAAGCCTATTGAATGCGTATCACAAACTTTCTGATTGTAAAATTAATCGCACAACTAGAAAAAAAATAGTAACATCTTGGGAACGAGTACTATGTTTAAGGAACCAGTTCGTGGTCCCTTATTTAATCCTCTGAAGCCAAAACAAGTCCATGAAGTTGGCAAAATTATCAATATTTTACATGTGAAGAAGCTAAAGCTCATAAATCTTATGCGGCATGTTCCAAATCATATAGCCGTGTAAGTGGTGGAGTTGACCCCAGACTAAGAGTCTTCTGATTCTACATACCGTACTTTTCTCCTGCACCACCTGAGAATCTACTGAGTGAGGACTGGGCCAGTACCAATCGCAGCATACTCAGATGGCAACTGGGTCTAGCATTGCTATTAGAGGACTTCTATCTACTCTTGCTAGTCTTACTTTCCCTAGTTCAAAACTTTTTCACACGCAGATCAAATATCTCTTCCCTAAGATTTACTTACATTGTAAATTCACATTCCTAGTGTAATTTTTAACTTCATTTCTTAAGCCCTATTATCTATTTCAAAATGGGGTTTGAATCGTATTTAATAGTATTAGTGTTTCTAATTGTATTATTTTTTTAAAGCCATTCCATGCTTAATCCTTATTTAGAGAGACGTTCCTAAGGCATCCGAAATGTAACAGACTTGCTTTTAGGAAGCTGACATGAATCCATTTTACTTTTAAAAAATGTGTAGCCTCTCCAGGAGTTTGAATCATCTGGCTTATAGCCAGACACTAGAGGGTGCTTTAGAAATATTATTTGATGATGAACTCGGATGTTGTCCGCTTGCTTTTCAGAATTCATTCCTGTAAATCATGGCTTTGGAAACTTGTCAGCATTTTGCTCTTTCTTTTGTGGGTTTCTTCAAAGGGATAAGAAATGCCTGAAAAGTAAACATTCAACAGTCATAACTACATCCCAAGTAGGGTGGAATAAAAAAATATTATAGATACTTATAGATGTATAAATATTTCTGTGAGATAAAGAGAGAACCCTGTGGATCACTCACAAAGAGCCTACTGGAACTTTATCAGTTGGCAGGGCTGTGTCAGAAGAAAGTGTGTTTGGGAGGGGGCAGGGGAACATGTGTTTCCCCCATTCCACACCCTTCTTTACTGGAAGTTTGCTTTAAGTACAACCACTCAATTTGTATGGGACTCTCTCTCTCTCTCTCTCTCTCTCTCTCTCTCTCTCTCTCTCTCTCTCTCTCTCTCTCTCTCTCTCTCTTTAAGAAGCACTTTTACATATATTACCTCAAGTGATATTCACAACAACCTGTGTGGTAAATATTACTATTTATATCTTATAGATTTAAAAACTGAGGTTTAGTGAGGAGAATTGACTCACTCAGATCCATAAAACTCAGTGGCAGGAAAAAAGACTTTCATTACAGGAGTTTTCCCTAGTCTGTGGAGCAAGCCCATTCCTCCTCCTCTATATATGGTTGACATAATCACCTTTACTCCCTTCCTCCTTCAGACTTTGTCACCAAAAGGTGTCTTTTCCCCTCATTATTCTTTTATTTCCTCTTTAATGTCCTCAAATCTTTAAATAAATAATCACATAAACAACAAAAACCTGAAGACATGAAATATGAAAAGATGAACCACACACCTGCCCTGTCCTCAAAACATAGCGTAACCTGTCAGTGAGCTTTAAAAAAAAGTCCCCTGAAGACTATAGTAGGAGACGAACATGTCTTACACAATATATGTTATGCTTGTGAGGTTTTTTGACAAACAATCATAGCTCTGTGATAACGTTATAGTTAAATCAAATATCTAAAATGGATGAAAGTGAAAAGAGTGAGAGGTGGTGAACATTCAGTCATTGAAACACACACAGCACATGTAACCAGGTAAGCCTTGAAAAAGTATTGGCTTTTGTATATATATGTAACTGTGTGTGTGTCTGTGTGTGTGTGTATGTTGGTTTATTCCCCCTCAAATCTTTTTCTATCTCTAAAGTATTCGGAATTAAAAAAAACTCCAAGGGAGTTTATCAAATACATTATTTGTATTCCTTTAAACCCAGAAAAAAACAATGTTCTTGTTTCAGCTTCATTAGATTCTTAAATTATGGATAAGGTATTCTGTAAAGTTATCCAGTGTCTGCTCCTTCATTCTATGAGCTAAAAAGACTGTTAAAACAACAACAGAAAATTGGAATTTTACAGACTGTAAAGAGTTGATCCCCCAAAGATTTAGGATCAAAATATTAAAACCACAAATACAAACTACTGTTAAACTTGGTAAATAGTTTTTCTACAATATTTTGCAAAAAAAAAAAAACAGAAAAGAAAAGAAAAAGAACAAAATAACAGCAGCAACAGCAATGCAACACCTCACCTCCAACACCATTAACCTCACTACTAAAATTTCTGTACCCACAAATGGACCCATCACTTGGCTGCCTTCTCAAATAAGTCCTATGTTATTTTTGTGTTAGCAAATCCTCACATGAAGACATTATCAGGATGAATGGCCTTCTATGCAGTATGTTACGGGTCAATGTTTGCTCAATGTCCTAGCCTCTCTTCTACCCCCAAGGATATGAGCAAACGCGCATGCAGATTATCAGAAAGAAGCACTGGGAAGTCAGTTTTTCCCTAACATTCATTCGAATGGTACCTTGGCTAACCATGTAGGATGAAAATGGAGTGGATTTTTCCAATTCTCTAAGCAATGGCTCCCCAAAAGTCTAATTTTGGAGAATGCTTCTCAATTCATCAACAACCGCTGCGGCTATTTCCAACCCCCACCCCCGACCTTTTTAGACCTCAAAAGAAAATGAAGAGCAACTGGTGAGGGCCACTGGATTATCCTGGAGATGGAACTTTGGAGATTTTTCTTTCTGTATCTTCTTTGTCTTACAACAATGAAAATTCTTGAATTTCCAGAGATATTATTTTCTAGCATCTTATTCCTGTTATAAACTCATCTGAGCTATCTAAGATTTCTTTGAAATTTTGACAACAGAACTTTTGAAAGGGTTTTAGGTCTGGGTTTTCAATTATAACTTTATTGCTTGTATTTTTAAGACTCATATTTGAGTTTTCTCTCTTTCTCTCTCTCCCTTTCTCTCTTTCTCTCTCTCTCTCTCTCTCTCTCTCTCTCTCTCTCTCTCTCTCTCTCTCTCTCTCTCACACACACACACACACACACACACATACACACACGACCAAGAAGTGGAATCAGTGTATTTTTCTACACGTTTATCTAAATGTAGGCAATTAACTGTATAAACTTAAGGAAAATATAGCAGTTATCAATATCAGTGTATTAATTAATTCCAAATAATCCCTCTACTCAGAGAATCCTAAGGTTTTAAAATTGATCTTAAAGGAAGCCTCCTTAAGCTATTCCTACAAACGACTACACTATTGCAAGTATTAAACGCCTGGGATCAGAAACGGGAAGAATGCTTGTTCATGTTCTGCTCTTTTTTTCCCCCTAAATGTTCAAGTAGCCAAGTCTCTGGTATGCATCAGAGGAACAGGCAATTTTCAGAGTGAAGTCAAGTGAAAAGTATGCAGATGGCAGTGTAAATGTTAGGAAAGTTTGAGGAGAAATATGCCAACTATGTGATGTTTTGTTACAGTAACTATAGAACCATCTTTCTGATGCCACGGACAAGACCCTTGCCAAGTGGAATACCCTATTTATAACCCTATCAAGAAGAGGAAATAGTGCCAGGAACAAGATAAAACCATTATCTGTATTAAGAAAAATACTTAAAAGCATGTTTGTATTTGAAAGTAAATGCTAGTGGTTAAGAAAAAAAATGGTAGTTGTAGATCTGGGTGTTGAAACCTGTTGCAAGACCATTAATTAGTCATCATCTTATCTTCACTGCCTTGTCTCTGCCGACTTACCTGTTTGAAGTCATAAATGGAGCTCATAAATGGACTTTTTGGGAGATATGTAGAAAATAAACAATTCCCCCCGTTGGGTAAATAGTTAGGAAATCTCCCTGGGCTCACATGTTTTCCCCCCTGTTGGCACTGTTGACTCAGTGTGGGACGTACTCCCAATCCGTCCTGCCACTGGTGGGCTTTCCAGTGCCAAGTATTAGGCTGCAATCCCAGAGGCAAAGGGAAACTAGATCAAGCTCAAAGGAGTGCCACGAGTGTATGGACTCTGGTGACAAGGGTGTCACCCTGGGAGGGGCCTGGCACACAGCCTACATGTGGCTGCATAAGGATATGTGTCATGGGCTGCCACCGCAAATCACTCCCCCTTCCCCAGGCCCCCGAGGAGCAGAGACTGACAGAATGGCTAAACTGGCACCGGGGCACAGTTTCTTTGCCTTCCCCACTGTATCAATGAAAACCTGGCAGATGCCACCCTGGCCTGTACCCCAAGGACCAGGCCGGCATGAAGGCACAATTTCCTTTTCCTTCCTGTGTTGTGTCACTTTCTCTTTTCTCCACCTACTTACTTGACCTGGGAGAATATAATAACTGTGAGATTTGGAATCAGACAAAATCAGGGTTGATCCCTGGCTGTTTTACGAGCTGTGTGTCTCTAAAGGAAAAACAAAACAAAATATATAACTGATGTAAGCCTCAATTTCGTTTCCATGAACAGTATCTACCTTGCTGGTTTGTTGAGAGGTTTAAGGAGGCAATGCGTAAAGTGCCTTGTGCTGTTTCTAGCATAGGGTGGGCAATAAAGGATAGTTTTCCACAGCTAAAGGCACTACATTAGACTCTGGATAGTCCAATTTATTATTTTATAATGCTATCTTTTAATAATCAAGTTTATTTATCATATTATGTTGTAATATAGAATATTGTCCTCTACTTATTAAAATAATCTAATTATTAATCTTC